>JALLPD010001716.1:0-11498 GCA_036940065.1 Cyclotella cf. meneghiniana | reverse complement strand
TAGACCCTACACAACCTCATTATGTCATTAACACAAACATACCGATTGCTACATATGGAGTTGCAGTTTACATGACAAAAAGCATGAGGATCATGAAATGGCAATCCTCATTTTGAATAAGTTAAAATAGCTTATAATTTAATTCATCAATTGAATTCCACGTTCTATCTATCTCTTTATTACTTAAATTTTCCTACTGACAAATGGCTAAGGTCAGTCTCCAAAGATGATTCCTAGGTTTCAGTGATCATCCAGCAGCTTCACAAGGCTGGCATCAACATCAAAGATCAAGGTCATCCATATGATTATGTTGAAGTTAACATTAAACACTTCCATGATGGTGTTTACAATTTCACACAGCATGCTCTCATTGATAACATCATTGAACATTGCAATATTTCTGGTGCCTACACAAAGACAGTTCCAGCCACGTCATCTCTAATTCTTCATGCCTTCAAAGATTCTCACATGTTGATGTCAACTTCTCCAATTCTTCTGCCATTGGCAAGCTTAATTACCTGGCTCAGACTACTTGCCCAGGCATTATGTACACTGTACACCAAGTTGCTAAGTGCTCTTCCTGTCCCAAACATGAACACAAAGAAGCCATTGTCTACATTTTTAGGTACATCATGCATACCAGGGATCTTGAGCTACACTTAAAGCATGACCCAAAAAACTTTGAAAATCATTGTGATCAGATTTCTCTCAAAATTGGATGGCTCAATTTGCTGAGTTTGATCCTATCACTTCCAAGTCTAGAAGTGGATGGATTACTTTTTATGCAGCCTGTCCCATCATTTAGGCCTCTAAACTCCAAACTCAAGTGGCTCTGTCCATCACTGAAGCCAAGTACATCACTCTCTTTGTCTCTCAGTCTCTCCGTGATGTCATTCCTATCATGCAACTTTTGGAAGAGATGAAAGGTCAAGGTTTCACGTTATTTGCACCTAGTCTTATGTCTACTGCAAGACCTTTGAGGATAATTCTGGTGCTCTTTAATTGGCTCGCCTCCTAAAACTCCATCCTTGAACCAAGCACATCAATGTGTGTTATCAAAATTTTTGCAAAGCAGTGCAAAAAGAACTTTTCATAACAGCAGGCAATGCATCCCATAAAATTGCTGTATCATTCAAGAGGAAGCAATCACACATTTGGTGAATCAGTCTGGCTGTGTTCAGATACCAAGCCTGTTTCAGACTGGCCACAGCAGGATTGGTTTCAATTTTAACCTGCGGCATACTAGGTTCTACTTGTTGTTTCATCTTCCATAATCAGAATTAATCTAATGACAATTTTCTAAAACAATTTACACCAATTGCATTTTGCTTCACTTCTCAAACTAGTCCTGCTACTTTGATATTGGGGATGCCCATCCATCTTGTAGCATGCAGTTGACTTCACCACAAGATGCTGTCACTGCAACAGTCAGTCAAGTCAGGTGCATCGTCGGCTTGATGTTGTATGCGGAGGACTTGGACCTCTTGAGGGTGGAATAGGTAGAGGTCGAGGTCACGACATCATTATCTTCGTAAACCTGTTCTCTGATGTACTCTGATCCAATATCAATATATTGTCTTTTAATCAATGTCAAAAAGATGATATGTGAACATTGAGACAGATAGACGAGTTACTATAGTCACCCATTACCTAGTGATATTTACAAAATGATAACTCTATCACTTATGTTGTAAAGAGGTTTACTTTTGAGACCGATACTCTCTCCAAATACTGATTTCGATCATCTCATGAATCTTTTGCCCCGGATAATCAGATTTCAGAATCCTTTTATGATACACCCTTTACGCAATTGTTCACGCACTCCTTGCACAAGATGTTGTCGCATGCTACAATTTGGTTTACCGATTACTTGATTGTTGTGCACTGTCAATTGATTTCGCTCATTTGATTGCTGAATGTGCATTTGATGTAATGTCCCGATTGGTGGATTGTTGCAAGTTCTCGATTCCATTTGCCGGCAGGTAGATGGTGGGATACAATTTTACTGATAGAGGCATTAACGAGTTCCGTTGTATTGCAGCTGGGCAGAAGGAATGCTGTTAAGATGAAATGAAGGAAGTGTTGTTAGGACGTTATTTTGAACCATGCATGTGTGTCTGACTAAATTGAATCGCTTACCTCATAAAACGAGACAAATAGTACAACGAAAATTCAGTCGCAGAAATTGGTGTCCGTTTGTCATCAACAAACGAACAAGTCCGTACAATGCAGTTGGAGAACACGAATCGGTCGACTTATCATCGCCGGCAACATCGCACGACTTCACGTAACTAATAGGCAGCTTGCGATCAGTCTCATAATTTCGAGAGCTTTGTAACACTCTCATAATATTTCATCGTCCAACTCACCTGTAAAATGATGAAGCTCTTTCACATAGACCTCGCACCCGTCAAACCATGCGTCAAGGTTGGAGACATCACTAGTGGGGCTAAGCCAGACACTGGTGATTTCAAGATCGACGAGGCGACCAAAGAGACGGCAGGGGCGGCAACGGACCCGACGACAAACGCTCAAAAGATGGAAGGGGAAGCGTTCCGCGCGGACGAATCAGTCGAAACACCCAGCAGCACCCCCAAGAAGAAAGATTCGTGGCCTACAAATGATCCGGAGCAGGCAAACAGCACGCTTTTCGACAACCCGACGACCATCGCCACCACCCAGCCCGGGATGTTTACTCCTCTGTTGAAAGTCGGCGACAAAATTGCCAATCTGGAGTGTGAGAAGCGACAATTGAAGGATCTGGTCAAGGCCATGAAAGAGATGGATGAAGACAGGACCAGGCAGGTCCATGATTTTCTGGCGCAATTTAACGAGAAGGAGGAACACAGGAAGAAGCGGCTACTTATTTTGCTGTCGCAAGTGGGCGATGACATGATGTGAGCTCATTATCGCTGGCCATTTCCGTCCCCTGAGGAGCCTACTATGATGTGACATACTATTCCTATGTCCGGTAGAACCCGTTGGCAGTAAAAATTGTTTGCCTGTGAAGTGTCGCCGGCCCCTGTGGGAACCCCAAGATGCACAGGTCTATTTTCTGTTGAGATAAATTTGTAGGTAATCACGTAGGAATGTATTGGTTCCTTCCTATTCGAATTAAGTGAACCCGAATCAGAACGGTGATATTATTATTTTTCATCTCAGTCTTATTGGGTGGCTGCCAAAATTCGTATTAAATTTATGTGAGGAAAATTTATGTTTCGTTTATGTTTCGTTTATGTTTCGTTTATGTGATTTTCTAANGTTGTGTTCATGTATACGTTAAAATTTGTGTTGTGTCCGTGTTTATTTTGAGAAATCGGAACTTTGCTGAAATGCGAATTCAGATTGTGTGAGATAACTACACGATGGAGTTGCGGGAAATGACCCGTCTATGTCGAGCCTGACTGTGAGTAGGTACACATACTATGAATACCAACCCCGGTTTGGGAGATGTGTGGTAGTATTTGTATGTGTGGTTTGACAGTATTATATAACTTAAAATAATGTTTACCATACAGTCTTGTGCAAATATAATACTTGCTCATGATGAAAGAACCTAGTATACCAAGTGTCAAACAATTAATTATGTTAACCTACTTCTCAATCATCAGTATACTCAACACTAAACAACGGTTCTCCATTTTGAATGGCAAGCTGTGAAATAACAGCAATAGCAGCAAACACATCTCGATGCACTCTTACATCATGGCGGTACACTTGTTTTAAAATTTGCCACTGCTTGAACCGTTTGTTGATTGTTTCCTGTCGTGAGCGGACTCTCTTCATCATATGTTGTTTTTCTGCAGGGACTGTGATGCAAGCAGGGCATTTCACTCGAAGGGGAGCCTCACTGAGATATCCATCATCTGCCTCTACCCGCTCAAATGGATCCAAATGTGATGCAAGAGATGATGGAAAAATATCCAGGTCTTTGTAGACTCCTGGTTGATTGGGCCCACTGATCCAGCAAATCTCCCCACCTAAAATTGACATGGCAACCTCATACCTAACACCTGACTTCTTGAATTTGAATGAATACCATTCCCGGCCTCTCTCTGGGATTTGAAAATCCGTCCCATCAACACTGAGTAAGCAGTCATTGTACTTATCATGCTTGTACCTGTTCTCTAATAAAATCTGAAAGGTTTTGAGCAGGAATAGAACCAAATAAAAATTAAATCAATCCTGCATTGCACTTACAACATAAGGCTCCAAGTTGGCCATGGCCTCGATGAATGGCCAAATGTATTTTCGAAGTGTCTTGGGGTCGATTGCCCCTGTGTGGCCTCCTGCAGCTGCGCATGCAGTTTCTTCAGTTGGGTAACACTTCATAAAGTAGAGTGCCCAGAGAAGATGAAGAATATGTCCTTCATCAGGGTGAACTGCAAAACGAACAAGGGCATTCCACACCTCAACTGCAACCTCCACACCACAACCAAAGTAGGATCGAAACCTATGGTCTTCCAATTCATTGCAGCCAATAGATTGGCCAAATCGATTTTGGATGTCTTTTGTGATTGTGTAGAAATCGGCCGGAGATGGAGGGCTCTCTCGTGCTCTCTTAGAAGAAGAGGCACCATTGCCATGCTGCAATGGATGCAGCCCTGTGCCGTTGTTATAGGAGGTAGGATCCATACTCTGAAAAGAGTTATTGGTTGAAACTAGGCCACAAGCAAGGTCATGTGAGGAGATATCTCGGTCAGTCGACGATGGGATGAGACGACAATGTATGGCTATATGCATATATTTTTTTAAGAGTGATGTGAAGGGAGTGCTAAAAAATTCTGCGATTGATGAGCATGATGGCTGCATTGAAAAAAGTGCTCAGGCATGATAACCTATTGTGAGACACCGTGCTATGTTCTGAATAAATACTGGATTGTTCATGAAAAAATTCGTACCGGTCATGATTGAAGAATGTACGGAATCGCATTCTTAAATAATTGAACCTGGCGTGAAAGTGCGGACATGTAAGACCGGTCCAATTTTTAAGATAACGCCTTTTTTGCCAAAACAGGTGCTATCTTAAGAAACGGCGCGATCCTGAAACAGCTCCATTTCTTAAGATTAAACCTATCTATATTGGAACTAGTATATTTTCTACAGGAAAAATGAAGACAGATCCATTTTCAAAGACTGCACCTTTTTTGTTCAAAATGGTGTTGTCTTGAAAAATGGACTTGTCTTAAATGATGCCATTTGGCTTCAACTTAGCATTTGGCTTCAACTTAGGAAGAAGAGTTTTGAAACCCTATGCCTTTCCCAGGTACATTATCATTGACATGTATTTTAACACGTGTTCTGATCATGACCTTTTTTATCCAGCTCATTTTCTTGCTTGCAGGAAAATCAATCAGCAAGATCTCAGTCGCACAGGCATCACATCATGTTTTTATGCATGCCCTACCCATCATTATTGCATCTGCCGCAACAAAAAATGCTCACTTGACTGACTTTGCCTTGCCCAACAGCACTCATAACAGGCCGGCATAATATCATAAAATGCCACCCAATCAGAATGAACCACAAAATAAGAGTACATCCCACTGGAAACAAGCTGATGACATAAAGCTGTTAAACCTTGTCAAGCAAGGTCTAATTGAACCTGAAGATTGCAGCCTTGCAGCCATCAAGAAACTTCATGCCACAGAGTGGCCTCACAAGACATACAAGTCTTTTGCTTGTCTCATTCGTACAAAGCTTGAGAAATTACACACTGCTAGAGTGATTGAAGGAGCTAGGAAAGCTCAATCTCAGACTGCACAAGAAGGTAACATGAATTGATTTGTTGATCGTTTTGAATTTTCACTTACCTATTCCGCTTCAACTTCTCATATCCGGCAGACAACGAAGACAGCTCCTACCAAGAATCTGAGGGGGAAGACATCTCTTGGTTCACAAGACACCAACATTGACAATTCTGAAATCCAAGACCTTGAAGAAGAAGAAGAAGAAGAAGCAATCATACCTACCCCCAAAAAGCCATCTTCTGCCAAAAACCTTCAAAAAAGTATGTTAACAATCTTACAGAGGACTTTGCTGTCATGTCTGTGAAGAAGTCTGTTCCTAATAGGATTGAGTTCTACTCTGTCAACTGGATCTTTCCTTACCAGATGTACAGTGTAGTAGAGGGTAGCAAGGATATCCTCTACACAGACTTCTTCACTGTTAATCTCCCTCAGAAATACATCAAACAGGCCAAGGTCTTGAGGAGAGGGATGCAGTTCAGCTTTGGATTGGCTGTGCCAAAGTGGTTCTATGAAGAATCATTGTCAGAAAGGCAGATGGGAGATAAGTATGACCCCAAACATGCCAGGGTTAAAGCACAGAGCAGGCAGGTTATTCAGCTGGTCCACCAAGAACACAACTTACTTGAAAGTTCGATCCTTGGTGAATGTCAGATTGTCACCCTTTCTTTTCAGTGTGTAGAGGGAGATAATAAGCCTCATCGGGAAAATTGGGAGATAAAAGGAATGCAGAGAGTCAATGGTCATACGCAGTACCAGAAGTGTGTAACATTCTGGCTTGTCAGTGTAGAGGATCTGTTGGAGAGAGTTGCAGAAGCAGAGGAAGAAGTGTATTGTTATACTGATGGTGATTTGGATGATGGCAGCATGGATAGCGCTGACATTGATTGAGGGTTTCTACTCATTGGAGGGTTACACTTTTGTTGGTCAACAGCAAATTCAAATCAGCAAAGTTGCAGAGTTTAACATCTATTTTGATACTGAAAGTTTTCTTTCTATATTATTTTAGCATAGAGGACTCTGGAGCTCAAATCATTATGACTTGGCTCATTTCCTGAAACTCGATAGTATCCTCCTTCTAGGGTTGTGGTACTTTTTCCCAGGCATTATAGTCATCCCTTGTACTTTTGAGTGGAGTGTGATTTTCTCTGTTTTGAGGATCATGGGCAACCTTCATGGGTTCAAAGGTTGAATCAGCCACATCTTGAGAGGTAGATGTCTTCTTGAATGGGGATTGGTGTTTTTTGGAGGTTTCTATTTTGCCTCAACCGGACTGGAAACAGAGGAGTCTCAATCTTCCTTTCTGCCTCTTTTTAGGGGTGGTTCCTCAATTTATTCTAAACAAAAAAGAGAACAAATATGATATCATAGTTTCACACTTAAAACAAAGTGGGGCAATGTTAACTACTAAATCTTGTCAGACAATGATTTGTCCTTTGTCTGTTGGGAGTCTTCTTGTCTTGCAAGTCAATGATCTAGGTCACATTTGTTATTGTCTAGCTATCACAGTGATTATCTGTTTGAGGTCAATTTATAATGACTATTACTTCTAGGGATGTTGTACGGACTGTCTTGGGAATTAGTCTTGTCTGAGTCTTGCTGGACCCCAAACCCTGTTTTCTTCCCCATTCCAAGTTTGAGCAAATTTTCATTGCTGACAGCCTCCCTGCTTGAATCTCTGCCATGCATGCTCACATACTGATCAACTCCTACATAGAGTGATACATGCCTATTGAACACCGCTGATGTCACATTCTTGGTTAATATGTCAGCATCATTTTTCTTGCTGGCAATGTGCCTGATGACCAAGAGTCCTTGGTCTTTGAGTTTGCCTAAGAAGAAGTTACGCACATCAACATGATGCATTCTGCTTCCCATGCTCCAGCTGTTGGCAATATCAACTGTGCCCAAGTTGTCCATATTGAGTACCAATGGTAGTTCAACCTTGAGTTCTAATAACTCCAGCAAGCAGTGCAATTATTGCATGTCTTGCATCACCATTACGCCAGCTGCGACCTCCGCATCCGTCATGGACAGTGTCACAAACTTCTGAGTGATGCTTTGAAAACATATTGATGTGATGTTAACAAACATTGTACTGCCCGATATACTCCTATGATCATCAGGGTTTGTTGCATAATTGGAGTCTGATCTACCATGAATTTTGAATGAGTATCCAGTACTCCAAAGATCTTTTGACACCAGTACCAGTTCCCTGTCCTTTGTATGTGTTACATACTGGACAAGGGTCATGAGTGCACAGACATGAGCCTCCCTAGGTGCAGTCATGTGCCTAGCTAGTCCTTGCACAGCATTGAATATGTCAGGACGTGACCATTGCGTCATGAACATGCAAGTCACAGTAGCTGGCTGGTACAATATCACTACATCATGTGTGACTGTCCCGTTGCTGTCACCCCTCACAAGTACTTGTCCGGCCACCGCAGGTGTCTTGGACACTGGTCCGTCAGTTGCTTTGTATTCCTCCACAAGTTTCTATATGAAAACTGGCTGAGTGAACTTGATTGTTCCCAAACCATTTGCATTGTATTTGAATGTAAGCTTGCTACCCAGGTGTTCAGTAAGCTCCCCTTCACGTTTGCATGCGAATGATTTTTCTGAGTCACGTTGAACTTACTCCATGAGTGATGGGGAGTGAGAACCATTCCGTCATCAACCCAAGCTATGAACACAACCATTGCATTACCAACCCATGCAAAATGCAGGCATGAATCTGCCTTTGATTGCTTGTAGGTCATGTTCTTTAAGTGTCTTGCGAATGTCTTAAAAAGCCATACCCAGCTTGTTTAGTCCCATACTGTGGTACGGTTATCCATAGAACCACATCATTCGGATACTACCTTTGGAAACCATCAGGATCTTGATGCATGTATCCTCCCTGTTCCCAAATCATCCTTGAAGGAATGCCCCTTCAACATTGATGATTGCTGATGTACATGTGGGATTCATACACTACAACATAAGTACAATTCACACAGTGATGAGGTTAGTGACAGGAGCAGCAATAGAGTCTGACGCATAATGACTCCCATTCACTTGCTCATACCCCCTTGCATTGAGCCTACCTCTGCATGTACCATTGGATTTTAGCTTTATTGCCCAAGTAGTAGTAAGAACTTTCACACCTTTTGGAAGCAAATCTCTCATAACGAGCATAAGCACATTATACTTGTTGAATCATGCTTTCTTGTTTTCTATTTCCTTAAGCGATTCATCAGCATCAGGGCTTTGCATGGCCTTCCTGTAGTTAGCCCTATTAAGGCTACTTCCATGCTTTGTAGCAACATGTACGCTGCTACTAGTTCTGCATTGTCTAGCTCCACCATTAATTTCTCCTAGGTACCGTAGCTCTACAGCTGGTGCATACATCAACCTATCCAGAGTCTTGATGATTTGTCCCAAGTGCATCTCATGATTTGTGTCAGGTGTTCTCATGGCAGGATTCTGCCACATCACATTGCCTCCCAGCTGTACAGGCTGATTGTTGGATTTAGTAGGAGTCCCATCAGACTTGACGTCACTGTCTAGGTCTGACCCCAACCCTGTCACTGAATTCTCCCCTAACTCTGCAAGCATGTCAAGTTCAATGACAGCAGGCATGTCACTCTTGAAAAACAATCTTTTGAGCCAGATCACATCAAAAGTCACTACGATCCATGAAGTGGATAGATTGTACATTCTGACACTGTTGCTTTTGCAGTTGGCAGAGCCAACAAATATCGTTGTTGCACCTTTGTTGCCAATCTTGGAGTTCTTTCCTTCCGCCACGGCTGTGTCTTCTCCCGAAACATGTAAGTTCTTAGACCATGAAGGGTTCACACCAAACATGTGCATATCACTTGTAGCGGCCTTGTCACCCACCTCAACCATGACTAGCCCATCTAGCTGTGTCACGCAAGATATTGCCTCAAGCATCACCTTGCACCACAAGTCATCAGGCACCATTGCCTCCCTGCAAGAAACAGGGATGAAGTTCAGCAAGGCTGTTGTGCTGAGGGGTGTTCCATGACATAAACTAAATATCTATAGGCTGTAATATTGCCCAGTCACTCCTCTTAGTGTGCATCAACAGCTTGAGGTTCTCTCAGGCTGGGTCAAGTCACACATATTGTACTTGTATTCCATGTGACTTAAGCTTATGTAGATGCTTGCATGTATGCTCTACCATGTCACTTTTTGCCTCAGTGAAGTCACTCCATTCCTATCTTGTGGCTTCAAATACCATGACCTTCCAATTATCTTGATTGATTGTTGCATTGTCCGAGGTTCCTGATTTCACCATCACCTTGGATAGATCTAGGTACAACCTATGTCCCAGAGTATCTGCCTTGGGAGCTACTGCCTCTTTTTGTACATTTTTTGTTCAGCCTTGGATTTAGCACAGTGTTTGCATGTTTGCATTGTGTTGCACGTCCAACCCCATCCATGTCCCCTTGCTGTCATCCTCACAGAGTCTTCATATGGATGACCCAGTAGACAATGGGCCATATGATATTGAGTTTCACCCAGCATTTGGTACTAGAGGCTGCAATCTCAGTGGCACATAAATTTGCAAGCGTATATTGCCCTTTCTCAGAAGGGATAACTATGATGAAATCAATGACCCCTCCCTTTCCATTTTTGATCCCAATGAGTGACTCATCACCGCATGTGATTCTCCAGCCTTGTTTGTGCAGTAGCTTTGACATGCTGAGGAGGTTAAAGTATTGCCCCCCATCAAAACTGTAGCCTTTCAATACTGCCTGCAATCCCTTTTTTCCATCTTTAGTCAAAAATACTTCGTGGATGTCAACCAGGGCAGTAGACTCCATTGCAGAGCCTGCATGCTCAAGGCTGTACAACTTTGTGTCATGCACATTCTTTGTGCCTTTATTACTCCACATCACATGTGTGCTTGCACCAGTGTTGCATATCCACACATTTTCCTGGCGCAATATTACCAACGTGATCTCACACCCAGCTTGAAGCAGTGTTATGTCAACCCTCAACTTGGTGGGATCAAGTGACATCAATGACACCTTGATGCTTGATGAAGCTGACTCAGTCTTTGCATTCTTTTATGTGTACCATGCAGGTGCCTTCTTGGGAAATTTCTTGAAGCATCTTGTCTCTTTATGGCCTTTCAAACCACAGAAATTACACATCTTACTGGAGCCACCATTGTTTGTACTGCCCCCACTGTCACCATATGTGTGATCACTGTGCAAATTCTCTTTATGCTTCTTGCATTCTTTGCCTTAAATTTGTATACCTTTCTGGAGTTCCCACATTTTTCCTTGAATGACCCTACAACTTCAACAGAAGAAAGATGCACTTCCTTGTGACTCACACTTCTTTGAGCCTCTAGATTTCCGAGACATCATTTCACAGCCTATCAAAATCAGGGCTACTAGATTTCAACTTGTTAAGGATTAATTGTGCATGTGGCATGTCATTGTTCTTCCACACCATCAACATGCACAACTCGCGATCAGTCTTCATGACCTCATATTTATCCATAACTCCAACCATGTTGTTGTGAACATCTCTTGTGCTTTTAGTTGATGTCTGTCCAGTTCTACCTCCAATTCAATCATGGTGCTGACCTAAGCTGAATGTTGATGTAGGTTCTGATCAATAAAAACCAAACCAGCTGCACTACTAGATAATAACTGTTAAAATATAACAAGGTGGAATGGTGCTGTGGGGCTGTGTAGGTTGTTGCCAAATTGGTTTTATGAGGTTAATTGA
>JALLPD010001715.1:0-11495 GCA_036940065.1 Cyclotella cf. meneghiniana | reverse complement strand
GGAATATGGCCCAGAAATAATCCACATCAAAGGCATCCACAACACTGACACCCCAACTCATTTTTCCATTCATGATTAGATGTTTTTACTTTACTACCTCATGAAAGAGATACAAAATCCTGGCAACAGATATGATAAGATTATGATTGTAAGTCAGACAAAAGAACAGAGAGAATAACTGGGGATTCTGTTGATTAGATGGAAGTGTTAGTATTGTATAAACGAGTGCCAAAAGATAGTGAGCATGTGCCGTGTTGCTTTTACCAATTAGACCACATTTATAGTTTTATGATTCAGTGTGAGACAATCAATAAACCAACAGGCAGTTGATAGCTGTTCTCCTAGATAGCAATGTCAGTGGTTGTGGTTGGAATTCGATCAGAGGAAACTGCCTTGTCCTTTTGATCTTGATTGGATCCTTACATTTCACAAGCAAGCTGTAGCACATTGATGCAAAGATGATTAGAAAAAATATTGTTTTGCCTATCATAACCTTGCTACCAATGCTGTTGATGACAAGATCTTTAACTGTCAGCTCTCAAAGGAAGATCTTCAATCTGTAGTTAATGACAGAGAGCAGGTCAATGCAATCAGCACCGAGGATATGAAGAACTTATTCAAGCTTAGTCAGCCCTAGGGTGAAACAAATTGAATGGCAAAGATGTTTGTGATTTGACATTGTCTCCTTATTTTTATTTTTTCCTCTTTTTCAGCAGCACCCATGAAAAAGTGAAATATGAGATATGTGAAATCATTGCTGATGATGCAGAGAAGGAAGTAAAAGAGGCTTTTGCAAAGAAATTTGCCTCATGAAGGGAGTTTTTACTAGAGCTCATGAAGCTGGATGACTCTGATAAGAGTATCTAACAAGCCTTTTGTTTGTGTTTTTTCAGCATAGTCAGTTGCTCCTTCACCTTCAGCATCATTTATCTTTCTACTAATACCAGAAGAGGAAGGTGCTTTTATTGAAGAGCATCAACAGCAGGTGTAACAATCATTGGACTTTGGAGCAGTTCTGTCTGAACTGTCAAGAAGTACAACAGCACCAATTAAGGCAGTCCAGCTGCATTTTCAAAGTATGTGAACTGTATCTTTTCAAGTGGCTAAAGGTCTGGGATCCCAGGAACAAAATGGCAGATGCTGAAGGGAGGCCACAAGTGTGGTAGATCCAAAAATGAAAGGAGTTGGTTTCCATATACATGCCCATGAAGCCAGGTGATAGCAATAGCAATAAGGAATGCACAGATCCCTGTACCAGTTTTGAAGATGGGGATAATCAGTTTTCTAGCTATGTTTACATCAAATGCACTGAAGGCTTCAAAGATCAGATTAGAATGTACAATGAAGAGAACATGTGCAGTTTGAGTCACCACCACAAAACTGATACAGGTAATGGTCAGTATTCTTGGTTTGAATCAATACCCATCTGTTATTATGTCTCTTTGGGAGTTCTTTTTCAAGCACATCCTTATTCACAATGGTCAAGTGTTGTCTTTCATGCTGCAATGTGAGTGTACATTCAGGTTTCTTCTCTGTTTGGTCTGGAAGTGACTTGGTGTCTCATCCAGCAACAACAACAGCAAGAAGAAAAGAAGCATACAAATCTTGAGCTTGAGATGGGGAAGGCAATTGAAACTGCATTTAATATTTCTGAAATACAAGAAGACAAAGAGCAAATACATCAAGACAAAGTATGAGATGTGTCACACACACAAAAGGTCAATTGGCAGTTAAGGAGTGAACAACCAGGATGCAGATGATCCTGTACAGATGATGTCAAAACAGAAGAGAATCATTTGGTTGATGCAATGATTGAGGATGGAGGAGGCAGATGTGGGAAGACAAGCTGAAGTTGCAATGGAAATGAGGGATAAAACTACTGCATTTGTAGAGGCGACTGAAAGAATACTCCCCTTTAAATTCATTTGCAAACCTGAAGAGTTGGAGCAGTCTGTAGAATGCAGTGTAAATTCTTGAACAAAATAAGTAGAACTAATGTGAGACATGTAAACTTTAGGGCAACTCCAAAAGGGAAAGAAATTGAAGAACCCCCCAAAAGAATGTTTAACCCTTTCCTGCATCTGGCGCCATTTTTTAGGCAAAATCTCTCAAAATATGCTGTCGCCGATCTCATGCCGAGACACCAATACCACATCAACCACCCATTGTCCACTGTTATAACTCTGCATCATCAATGCTTACCTCTTGGTCTACTGTTGATGCCAATCATGATGTCAGACACCAGTGCCGGTGATAAGAGTTCTTCCGCGTGCTAGCCTATGCACAGGAAAATATGGATTCAGACACCTCAGATTCACGGGCTCATGCAGATGAGGAATTTAATGATGAAGATAGCTTCTCCTCCTTCAATCTCAACAGAGGGAGCAAACTTGAAGACACTACCAGTGCCTTGGCACCTCTAGAGGGTCACAGCGATCAGATAAGTTTTCCATCAATACCTCCACTTATGACCGATTCGGCCCATCATTTGTCATCAATTCTACTGCTCCCCCACATCTCACTGAATGATCCAACAAGTCAGCATTCAACACCTCCCAACCCCCAACCCCGACACCCTTCCCATCCCAAGAGGAAGATCAGTTGCCCACGACAGTATCAGCACTGAAATGAAGTGATTCCTCTCTATTAATGTTGAAACAGAACGTGAGAAGGCTAGAATCATCCAACTTTCAGGCAAGTTGGGCAGCTTGTACCTCCAACAGACAGGCGATGCCACCCAAGACACCCTAAACACTGTGTATTGGGAGCCTACACATTCAACAGGTATGTCAACCCTGGGAGTGGTGCATTGTTTGAGGAGCTGTGTGTATCAGTGCATGGAATTTGGCCATCAGATCTACGCATTGTTGGTGCCAACAAAATGGATAATGTATGGCATGACTTCCACAGATGGATTGATTTGCATGTTGCTGCAAAGAGTGCTATGTTTGGAACACATAAAGCCCCATTGTGCAGTATGTGGTAGGCACAGCCATATGGCCTTTCAATTCCTTATGTGAAAAATGCAATGAGCGGCAGCGCATATGAATTTATGCGCAGGTTCATTCATTTTGCTGACAACAGTTAAGTTTTGACTTCTTCATTTTTTATTGTTGTTGGCTTACTAATAATTCATTCCTTCCGTTTCATACACAATGCATGTTTCAAGTGATTGGAGGGAGAAGGGCGAGCTGTGGTATGATCAGTTGTACAAAGTGAGCTTTGCACTCAAAACTATTGGTGCCAGAATGTGAGCTGCTTGGATAGTTGGGCAGCATGTGACCATTGATGAAAGCATGATCCCGTACATGGGCCAAGCTGTAGACTACATCCAGAACAAGCCAGTAAAACCAATTAAATATGGCATCAAAGTCTTTGCTCTTTGCTGTGATGTCAGTAGAATAATGGTTGCTTGGAAAGTGTACACCAGTAGTGTTGATGGAGTGGCCGATACCAATGCTGACATTTGTGATGAGTGAGCTAGAACTGCAGGCCTCACCTCCGCCAAAGGCCACATTCTTTATACAGGCAATTACTACACCTCAATGAAGCTGGCAATTCATTTTCATGAGAAGTATGACTGGGGCATGGTAGGGATGTTTAATGCATCTAATATGAAGTCTAGTACTGACTTTGACTTCCCTTTTGCCAAGCTATCCCACGGAGTGCGAGAAAGTGTCCAGTGTGGATGGTTCAGAGAAGTATACATCAAGTTGAAGTCAATGTCAGGAAAGCTGTACTTCATTCAGGCCATGATGTGGAAGGAGTGCTTCCAAAGCACAAATTCTGTTGGCTTTAGTGATGGCTTGGACATCAAGAGACACACCTGCAGGCATGCCAAAAGAGATGTAATTGTTGGACCATGAGCACAGGTGGATTATGTGTCGTACTTCAATGCGGTGGATGACAATGCCAGAGATAATGACAACTACTCCACCAACATCTGCATGGACTGATATTATCTGTGCATTTCCTGCTGGTCCATGGATTGCGTCATTCATTGTGAGTATGCTGTTGTTTGTGGGCTTGCAAAGGAGTGCATTGGATTGAAGAGTGCAAGGACTATCTCACTAAGAATGGTAGCCATCGCAAGCTCCAAATTGATTTGAGGATGGCGTTGCTGAATTATACAATCAGTATGGAATTGAACTCAGATGATAGCAGGCCACATTGGATGTGTCAGAGTGAATTTGTACTATGCGACTGTAAGCAATGCTTCTCTTGCCTACGTGGATTGACAGAGGGCATTGATTATAAGAGGAAGAAGCAAAAAGTTGTCATGGAGTATAGTTGCAGCTCTTGGATGAGGACTAACAATTGCACAACTGACAGAGTGAGGATGAAGGATAAGAAAGGATATGAGGTAAAGAACGGATGTTACTGTGAAATGTGTTACAAAATGCAACCTGATGAGTTGAGTAGATTGGAGAATGCAAACTGCAACTTTTCTGTGTTGGGATGCAATCAATGCCAAGAGGCCATTTGCACTGGCTGCTAGATTGTAAGTTATGACAGACACACGAATGGAAACATGGTTGAATGAATTTATTTTTACATACAGGGACATTTAATTTAGGAAGCATTGGTTTGATATATGTATCCACTGTTTTCTAGTTGTATTCCAACACAATTCTTGGCATCTGAACATACTTTCAATGTCTAGCTAAGTGGCAAAATATCAACACTGAAGGCCAAATTTGATCAGCTACAGTGTGACTACTAAAACTTTGTCAGGATATGCAATAAACACAAAATATTTACAGGGGTGATCCGGGAGAGTGTGTAGATGAGCGTTCTATGCTTAGAATGGTAAAAATCCGACCAAAAATGGCTGATTTATCTAAATTTAGAACCATAGATACAAGAGCAACACAGAGCAGGAAAAAGGGTTAAGTTGTGGGGTGTCTCACTGAGAATTTGAGTGGCGTTTGAGGTATGGTAGTCCTGAAAGAAGAGTTTGGCACATAAGTTTGTACGGATAGTCTCTACATAATATGTTCTTTGTGTTTACATGTTGCTATCCATTGCCATATTGTGTATCAAGCATTCTGTCTGCCAAACACAATCGAACGTAAGGCGGCTGAACTTTCTTTGCCTGTCGACTCAACAAGTTCACTGAAGATCCCATCCTCATTTGAGAGGAGCTCCAACGGCGTGCCAAACTCAGCTGCCTTTCCATCTGACATAACCAAGATGCAATCATAATCCATTATTGTGTTCAATCTGTGTGCAATGGTGATGAGAGTTGTGCCAACAAACCTCGATCTCAACATCTTTTGAATCAAAGCATCGGTCTCTCCGTCAACACTGGCCGTGGCCTCATCAAGAAAGAGCAATTTGGGTTTCGCAAGCATGGCTCTTCCAAGGCATACGAGCTGGCGCTCGCCTACACTTAAGTTTCTTCCGCCCTCCTCCACTACTGTATCCAGATTGCTCAAACCCCGAGATGCGCCACGAACTGCATCAAGCGCGTCCATCACTTCTTCATCAGAAAAGTCCCCGAATGGATCGAGGCATTTCTTGAGAGTGCCAGGAAAAAGCACCGGCTCTTGTGGAATTATTACCATGCCATTCCGCCTGCCCCTTACATCAGCAAGTCGAATTTTAGATAAGTTAACTCCATCTAACATGATTTTTCCGCCTTCAAGTTCCACTAATCTAAAAAGAGCAGCTGCAAGCGTAGACTTCCCTGCACCTGTCCTGCCAACTACACCACATCTCTGTCCCGAAGTCAAGCGGAAAGTCAGCCCATCCAATGATAACGAAAGGCCGGGGCGATATCGTAATCTGACCTCTTCAAAAGATATATCTCCTTTTGAAGGCCATGTTGCATCAACAGGCATAGATTCAATTTCTCTAGATTCTTCTTCGGGAATCTCGGTCATGGCAATGGCTCGCTCCAGGGATGTCATTGACGCTTCGCTCTCAGAAATTCCTTGAACAAAAAAGCTCAAGGCAATGGTGAAGTTCGCACTCCACACGATTAGAATAGCAGCAATACCGGGACTGATGTGAAGAATGTCATTGAATGATGCCACAAATGCCACAGCGAAAAGAACGGCGCATGCTCCCAGAAGTTGGATGCGAACTGACAGCCATCGGTGTGCTGCCATAAAATTCATCATCATGCCAGAGTTCTCATTGAGAGCCGTTCGGAATAAGTTGGAGAAATACAATGACTTTCCGAATGTTCGAATGGTAGACGTTCCATCGATAACTTCACCAAGTTGTGCTTGAACAGGAGAACGACTCGTTGCATCTAACCGTTGTAAGTCGACTGCTGACTTGCGGTAATGTAGAACAAGACCCCAATAAGCTACAGAGACAAACATAATGGGGACGAGCTGCCACGGCAATATGATGGCCATGAGGATAACTCCAGTGAGAATCCATCCCAGACTGGTCATGAGTACTGTCATGTTCATCGTCAGAGTCACATCTAGGGTTTCCGTGTCGTAGGTAAATCTGTTCATGAGTCGACCAACAGGGGTTGTGTCAAAGAAATCCATTGGTGCATAAAGCAACCTGGAAAGCATGACCGAGAAAAGGCGACTTGCGCTTCGCGCACCTCCTTGAATGAGCCAGTTTGTGCGGAGTAACGTCGAAACCATCGATATCAAAATGATGACAAAGAGAGTAGTGATATACTCAATTTGGGCGTCGATACCATTTGTTTGCGGAGGGTACCACCGCCCGAGTTTATAGACTGGTTTATATGCCCCCTGGGTCCACACGGCTAGTTCACACAAGAAATGGTATAAATTAGGAAAAAGAGACGTTTTGATCCAAAAAAATTCCCTATCATGTCTTACCTAGCCACAGCTCGATTGCGACGTAAAAATAACGATCCATTATCATTGTGACGACAACGACAATGGAGAACGTCCATCCTCCGGCATATGAAAACCAACTGATCCACGTTGACATTTGAGACAATCCAAACTTCCTCTCCTCGACAGTCATAATGCGCCCCTTCTCCGAATCTGATTCGGTCCTTAGCTTTGCATGAATGATTGAGTCACGGGACGTTGAGTGTACTTTAGAGTTGGGGTTATTTTTATCCCCGTTACCTTCTCCGCTGTGCTCTTCCTGCACAGAAGACCTGATTGATTCGATTGCATCAAGTTCATTTGGGTCCGTAGGGTGGCACGATGCCAAATCTCCCCATTCACCGAAAAAGACCGACTTGCCATTCACCAATACAAGAATTGAGTCTACTCTGTTCAAAAAGTGTGAAGCGTGTGTTACGAGGACAACTGCCGTGTTCGAAAATAACCCTACGCCATTTGGCTTGAACAACCTCTCAAATACTTTCTTGCCAGTTCCCGCATCTAATGCCGAAAGAGGATCGTCTAGTATGGCAACATCAGGTTGTGAATACGCCACTCGTGCCAACGAAAGCCGCTGCTTCTGCCCACCGCTGAGAGTAACTCCACGTTCCCCTATTTCTGTCATGTCGCCAGAATGGAACTGTTCAATGTCTGCTTCGAGACAGCACGCCACGAGAACTTGTTTGTAACGCTCCTCGTCAAACGGCTCGCCAAATAGAATGTTATCTCTGACAGTGGCATTCAATATAAATGGAACCTGACTCGCATATGACACCTTCCCGTTGACTTCAAAGACAGTGCCTTGATTTGAGGTGGACATGGGAAGGATGTCTCCAATCAATCCCTGAACCAATGTTGACTTGCCTGATGCGACTGGGCCTACCACACACATGATTTGTGATCTTCGAACGGTCATATCAATGTTGGACACCGTAAAGGATGTCTCTGGAGAATCGCCCACACAAAAACTTGCTTTGACATTGATCAAGGGAGACAAGGCGTCCCGTTTGACATCCATCACTTGCTGTGGCACATGCTGGGAACATTTTCCTGTTGACGCGCTGACACTCGTCGTATTGCAAGTCTCCTGAAAAGGAGTAACAACTTCATTATCCAACACTGGCAACAATCCCCCATCTCTCATGCTTTCCCTTGCAAAAAACACGCTGAACCGGTGACAGGCCTGAAAACCTTGTGCCGCCTTTCCCATAAACTTACCTGCATAATTAATGGGAAAGCGTAAGGCCGCAAAGAGGAAGAGACTTGTGAAAGTCAAACTCGTTGTCAGAATGTTATCCTCGTCAATCAACGTGTACGTGATGAAGGTTAAAACGCTCGCCAGGACGGGAGACACTACGGTAGCAAAAAGCGTCAACGATAAATAAAACAACTCCATCCTCAAAAAATGCACTTCTTGAGTTCTCATGTCCATGACACGTTCATGAAATCGCTCTTCGTATCGATTTAATTTCGTAAAGCGAATACTCTGCAACATGGAGCTAATAATTTCAATCCGTTTGTCAGAGGCTGTGACCCTGGCCTTTCGAATAGTCATCATCTTCCTCACTATGGCCTGCACAATTGGTACAATAAGGAACATGACTCCAATGCCGACAATGGCCGCAGGTCCCAACTCCAACAAAAGCAACACCGATACAATGACCATGGCCAGGGGACAAGACCAGGCGTAATGCCCCTCTTGCGCCAATTCAAACAGCTTCTGAGCGTCCACCGCGACCAAATTAGTAATCTCCCCTGAGGTCAAGCCGGCCCTTCCCGTCGGGGTCATGTTCAAAAGATGAGCATGCGCCGCACTGACCACGGCGCTTCGTAAGGTGATCCCGGTGCGAAAGGACAAGAACTTTTGGCGCTCGTCCGCAATGCCTTGGAGTAAACTGACGGCGAAGGTGGCGAATGCCAGGGCAAGACCAAGGCGTCGAAAGGATTCGTAGGGATGTTCTTCGAGATGCAAGAGAACTTTGCGGACGAGGAGGGGGAGAGAGCATTGGCAGATGACTGTGAGGAATTGCCAGCAGCCTCCTGGGAGGTAGGTGGGCTTGGCGATGATCCAGAGTATTTTGAGGAAGGAGTAGGCCGAGGGCGGCGAGGTTCGGTTTTGGCTTTCGCGGGAGGACCAGAAGAGGTCGGCCAGATGTTGAGCGTCCATGGATTGGGGGACAGTGTAAAGGTCGTTTTTGGACAGTTCCTTGATTGGGTCTAGCTGGTCCGATTGATCGCCTGTCGCAGCTTGTCGATGACTCTGTCGTCTCTTCATCTTTTCTCTTCGTTGCATCGCCTTTCTCTGCTTGTGATTATTAGCGCCGTGTCGCAACACAGGGGACATGTACGAATAGAGCAGGGCGTTCTGTTGCGAACGCAAGAAGCGACCGGGAATGGAGGCAACGTAACGGCATAAGCGGGGCAGGCGAGAGCCGGCATCAGAGGCCAACACGTCGTTGTCGACGTCTGCGGCGTCTTCGGGCCATGATTTTGGCCTTGCTACTGACGAGGTCGTCTTGATGGGGGCATCGCATGTCGACAAATGGTCGTCTGCATCGATTGCGCTATCGTCGTCGAACATGATCAGCTCCGGCTCGCCATCACTGGATGATACCGAAGAGCTGGATTTCGTTGTCTCTTGAGAGTACATAGCTTCGCTCGGTCAATGGCGCTAGATTTCAGACTTGCGATAATGGACTTGTCAAAGACGGTGGAGATTGTTCGAATGGGGTTAGGAGAAAAAGTAATATGAAATGTAGAGTGGAAGTCGTGAGGTAATCGCGATTTCGAATAATATCATAACAGGAGTATTAGTAGTTATGGTGCGTACCTAACATCGTAATGTATAGTATTGCTTATGATACACTCTGCATAAGGTACCATCGAGTACCATAGGTTATCAGTGAGAGGGCACTGCACGAAGCTGTACGAAGTTCTCATTTCTTCTCTAGAGCACAAACTCTTATGTAACTTGTAATAGAATGGCTAATCGGAATCCCTTTCGAAAAAGGATATATTTTCGTTTTGTGATAACTGAGAAGAGGTACGTATTGTGCGGTGATGCGGAGTCCCGGCAGGTCCCGGCGAAGTACGTCCTATTAAAAACAATCACTGGTGTTCGCTATTAATCTTTCGGTAATCTTCATGGGATGCCGTGTCACGTATTAAACCGAATGCGCTTTCGAGTGGGTCAATCCTGCATAGAGAAGAGCCTAAAACACTGTGACGAACACCGACGTATGGAATAGAACACATCGCAAATATTCGCGGCTCCACGAGTTCTCTTGCGAAGTCTAGTTGTCCTTTAAGGTTAGTCAGAATGAAACAGAGGATATTATTTCTTGAATAGGCTCAATCCACCTTCTTTCTGCTCTTCACATTTTCAGTAATTAAGCCTCTTACTCATCCATGAGAAGTTAAAAGGACTGTCTACGATACAAAATCCTGTTTAAGTTTTTGTTGAACAGGGAAAAAGCATGAACTTAACAAAAAAGCAATGAACGTTAGGAAAAAGCAATGAACTTTAGGAAAAGGCATCTATTAGCCCCATCACAATTTTTTTCTCAATTCAACAGCTAATAATTGCTCAATGTCTTAGAAACATTCATTTTGGATGGGTCTATCTAATTACACATATTGCGTCACCAACAGGCTCCTCTCCTGAGTGAAAACATATAATCCAAATTTTACGAATTCAAACTATTTTTGCATTATTCCTAGATATATTCGATCATTCCAAAAATTTCGCTTTTTGCACCAAGAGTGTGATGCTGCTCTGGTTGCATGACACAACTAGCCATCAGTATTTCTACTTTCTGTAGACATGCATTCATCTTCAGTCAATGCGAGACTTGTATGCATCACATCAGATGGGTCATTTACTCTCCATTTCTTTGTGTGTTCAGTTCATATCTAGGATGATACAGACTCTCATCAAGGACTCTCTTTCACATTGCCCGCACCTTGTCTTCAACATGCAGTTATTTCAGTCAATTCCTTTCGTAAAATATTGGTTACAATGCAACAGGCTTCACTTTTACTGTGATTTGTTTCATTGCAACACCAGCAGTTTGAGTTGTACCTTGTCATGTATCCCATAGCTTATGTTCTCTTGTATAGTATTGCCCTCGTCATTGCTTCAACATTCAAGATTTTGAAAGACTCCTGCACCTTGTTTCCACATCATTCAAGTTACACCTTCATGCATCTCCCACAGCTCATGTTCTCTTGCATCATGTCACCTTCACCATCTCTTCAAAATTCAAGATTTTTCAAAACTCCTTCATGTTGATACTACAATGATCAAGTTGTACCTCCTCATGTCTCCCACAGCTGTTGTTCACTTGCATAATGTTAAGCTCACACCATCTTCAACATTTCAGAACTTGGAAGACTTCTGTGCATTGTCGCCACATTGTTCTAGTTGTATCTCAACCTCTCAACATGACAAAACCTTGATGCAATATACAGAGACTGACAGAACTGGTAATGCAACTCCCCTCCACTTAACTATAAATCTCCATAAATAGAGCCCACCAATTATACAGTACAATTTTTGTATCAAGATATTTTTAAAATCATAGTTGTATTAGAAACTGAGCTGGTTTTTCTTCTCTTTCTTCTCTTTCTTCTCTTTCTTCTCTTTCTTCTCTTTCTTCTCTTTCT
>JALLPD010001714.1:0-11490 GCA_036940065.1 Cyclotella cf. meneghiniana | reverse complement strand
GAAATGAGAAGAAATGAGAAGAAATGAGAAGAAATGAGAAGAAATGAGAAATGAGTTCAAGTGAGATCAAATGAGATCAAATTAGACAAATTCAGTTCATTTGAATGAATGTTATATGGTAGTAGTCACATGGAGTGCACATTACTCCATTTGAGTCGGTAACTTCAGTTGTGCCTTTTGAAGAGCCATTGCATTGGCAATTATTTTATTCATCTCTTGCTCCTATCTTACTGGCAGGTAGAATATGTAGACATCTAAGACTGTATAACTTAACAACCATAGTATTGGCACAACTCATTTCTTACTGTTGTATCCTTACTTATGAGCTGTTCCAGAGCTTTCTGTTAACATTCAGATATGAAGTGTAACTTACCTTTGAAAATGTCCTAATCTTGCTTTTCAAAGTATATTACATATCCTCCTTTCTCATCACCATATACCATAGTCCAGGTTGAATCACATGGGAACATATTTGTTTGCAATGTTGTGAAAATTAGGTACCAATGTTTCTAAGGTAATTGGTTATAGTGATCACAATTGGTCACATTCCTAAAATCATCACAAAAACATCAGCATCAACATCAGCCTACATAAATATTTTAAAATGAAGCAGGCAGTAATTAAAGTGAGAAAGCAACTGTCTTTTCAACGGAAGTGTAAATTACACTGATTGTTTTTTGTTGATGTACATATGTTGGACCCCATTTCAACACCGTTCCAGTTCTGGCACTGGACGCCCAGTACCGGAACTGGAACACCCAAATACCCAATTCAAGACTCGCCTTTTTCCTGTCTTGGTGCAAATTTGGGGATCACACTGAGTTTGTTAGGAGTTTCAAAACTGGGTGCCCAGTTCCAGAATGATTCCAGAATTGGGTAAATGGCAAATAATGTTGCGCCCAGTTCCGGCACTTGGCATCCAGTTCCAGAACTGGACGCCCCAAATTGGCACGGTGTTGATTTGGGTATTTGAACTAGATGTCCGCGCTGGAACTGGAACAGTGCTAAAATGGGGTCCAACATATATATGTTTCATATTACAGTACTTCAAGTATATCATTTTTCTGAATATGAATGGATTGATTGATGATATTTCTTTCTGTATGTTTTATCGAGAGAACTTTAAATGAATTAAGAAAATTAAATTCAGATGATACCAATATGACAGTAAATACATATTCATAAAAGAATATGTTATTTTGTGTGTGTCGTGAAATTTTTCTGAAACATCCTTCAAAATTTGGTTGCTGTCTACATAGCCACATTTGCTGAAGTACCGTGTCTCAACCTTCCTTTTTCTTGCAAAATGATGAGAAGTTGGTACTTTTGGTACTGCTCATTATTTTTTGCCTGTTGGATTTGTCTGGACCACGGTGACATAGATGCTCATGCGCATTCATTTTCCCCACTTAACATGACGTCAAAATCTAGCCAACCCAGCCACCATGGTGGCCAAAACACCTTTCAAGCCATAACTCAACAACCAACTGGATTTTTGCCAAATGCAATGTACTTCCAAAAAGCACATGGTACACCCAACACAACAATGCCCTTTTTAGAGCATCACTCCACTCAAGTACTACCGCATAAGCCAGATCTTGTAGCATGAATGTCAAAAGCTACATTTTGATTTAACTTAAACTCTGTCCAAAGCTAGTGTTTTTACACAGTGAAAAATTAATGGTGACTGGACAGCTTCCCCTATTTATGTTGAGGTAGCCTTATGTACCCCTCCTGACCTCTCAACTCCCTTGCTCGTCCATGCTGTCCACCCGTCCATTATGTGAGTGAGATGTGTGGTGACTTCCGACAACATTGGAGGTTTCTCAGCAACTATATGGAGTCACTAGAAATGACACATATGAGTGTGTATCTGTTGAGAAGGGAAAACTAAATATGCATGGTTTAGATTCGTTGGGGTAAGTTTAATGTGTGAAAAACACAAATGTCAAAGAGATTTGCTGTTTGTAACTTATAATCTGGTGATACTTAAGATCCAACTTATACGGTAAGTGAGAAGAAATCTTCCAAGAATCCTTTTCGTAGACCCTCCTCACTCTCCTTTTTTCAACAAAATGTATTTCCAATTTCTACAGGAGCCAATGGATCATTGCAGTACTTTTCCCACCAGGAGCTCTAAAAAATGAAATGGTGAGAGATGGAGGTAAGTTTTCATTTGGTACATTGAGAATGTAACATGTTACAGATGTAACAGCATCTCTAATGCAGATCCTCCTCATCCTCCTTTTTTTCAACAAAATAAATTCTGATTTTTATAGGAGCCAAATTGGCAACGCAATGGACCAAAGTTCTTTTCACATCAGGATGTTCTAAAAGATGACGTAGTGAGAGATTGAGGTAAGTTTTGATTTGTTACATTGAAAAAATATATGTTAAATATTTAACAGTGTTTATTCTAAAAATGTGTTGTTTGATTTCAGGTAAGCCACTTCTTCAGAAATGTTTCACATTTAACATGGTTGTTATGTATTTCCAAATTTTGCAATCAGGTGAGCCAGATTTGCAGAGAAATTACATTGGTAATGTTGTTATATATGACCAAGTGTTTATGCTATGAAACCATATGTATGATCTTCACTGTCCTTATTTCAACAAATTAACTTCTGATTTCTACAAGAGCAACAGAATCAGTTTGGTGCTGGCAGATTAATGGCCCAAAGTACTTCCAAATCAGAATGATCTAAAAAATGAAATGTTGAAAGAAGGAGGTAAGTTTTTTATTGTAAGATTGAGAACATTACATATGTCATTTTGTTATATACGTAACAGTGTCTTATACTTACAATTATTTGTTTGCATTCAGGTTAGCCAGGTATGCATGAATGTAATATGCATGGCATTTTGTTCCGAACATTGTGGTGAGTATTTTAGAAATATTTCACATGTATCACCACTAGAACAGAATATATTTGTGCAGTTATTCCTTCCACAAATGGTGGAAATACAACTAGGTACTGCTAGTCTTGGCATGCAATACGTAGGTCCTAGTATGTCTATATGATGTCTTACGGAGATGAAAGTAGGACTTTTGAGTGACAAATGGATTCCATTTTGCAAAGGGGGAAGTATAATTTTAGGTCAGATCAAAGTGGGAGTACCACATATGCAGTCATTTCGGGATTCAAAGGTCATGAAAACATTTTTTCATAGAAGCACATTATTTCTATGATCATCACAAAAAGCAGCTTCATTTTTTGTATAAATTCCTTCCTCAAGTAGGTAAGAATAACTCCACAAATACAAACTGTTTGCATGTAGATACATATATATCTCCACTGTATTGTATTGGATGGTCATCTGGATACATAGAGGGGGATGCGCTCAACAAGTGTGTGACCCTGTTACAACTGGTCACATGTTGTATCTCAACTCACATCCAATACAATAGTGGAGTTATTTATAGTAACATTGTCGTGTATGTTTTAGGTGTAAAAATGATTATGTGTAAAAATTGTTTGTTTGAATTCAGGTAAGTGACTTTGGTATACATGTAACGTTTTTATATATGTCACAGTGTTTTTCCTAAAAAATGATTTGATTGAATTCATGTAGTCTGTATCATTATCATACATGTTACAGTGTTTTATACTAAAAATGATTTGATTCAATGAAGGTAAGCATGTTAAATATACGTAACATTGTTTTACATGTAACAGTGTCTTTTGCTAAAAAATTGTCTGTTTCACTGCAAGTAGGCTGTTTTTGCAAGAATGTTACATAGTAACAATCTATTTCCTCATTTCCTAAGATTGTCGCCAGGTAAGCCTCTTTTTCAGAAATGTTAGATATATAACATTGTTATATATGTTGGCCCCCATTGGCACTGGCACGGTGCTGGAACTGGGACCGATTTATTGCCCTGTGCACGAACTGGGACGTGGACGTCCCCATATTGGCACCACGCGGTTAAGGGTTACGCTTAGGTTTAGGGTTAGATTTGCAGTTCCTGAACTGGGTGCCCTGTTCCAGCACTGGGCACCCTGTGGTGGCACGATGCCAGTATGGGGATGTCCACATCCCAGTTCCAGAACGGGGCAAAAAATCGGTCCCAGTTCCAGCACTGGGCCAGTGCCAATATGGGGGCTAACATATATGTAACAGTGTTTTTATACTAAAATGTTTTTTTAATTCAGGCAAGTTGATTTTGTAAGAATGCTGCAAATATAATGTTGTAATTTATTTCCAGGGATTGTGGTCAGGTAAGCCAGATTTGCAAGGAAGTGTCATATTTAATGTTGTTATGTATATGTTAGCCCCCATATTAGCACCAGCCTAGTGCTGGAACTGGGGCTGATTTTTTGCACCATTCTGGAACTGGGACGCTGACATCCCCATACTGGCACTGTGCCACCATGGGGCGCCCAGTGCTGGAACTGGGCACCCTGTTTAGGAACTGCAAATCTAACCCAAAGCCCAAGTGCAACCCTTAACCATGCAGTGCCAATACTGGGAGATCCGCATCCCAGTTCCAGCACAGGGCAAAAACTTGGTCCCAGTTCCAACACTGGGCTGGTGCAAATATGAAGGCTAACATATATAACTTGTTATGATGGCTCCAGCATTCCATTATCCTTCTCTCATGCATGGTGCCATGACTTATGGATTGTTTCTACAACCACTCTTGATTTTCCAGCGTTCAGTGATTCTATCAATTATCATGCTGTCACTCTTCTTGGCATGCATCAGTCTACTTTGTCAGCAGTTGATCATCTGTACATTAATCCACCCCTCTATTAAGTTGCAAACCCATCTGCAACTTCCTCTTCAACAAATTCTTCAAATCCAACCATGCCATCTCATTTGCTCAGTCACACATGAACCACACAGCTCTTGATGATAATCTGTCATTATCAACCCTGCCATCTCACCCCATGAATCATCCCACTATCATTGCAAATGACTCTATGACCTTCCATTGCAACATATATCAGGCACGACTGCAGGTGCCAGTGTCTTTGGCATACCACCTCGTTCCATCCATGGTGCTGCACAATTCTTTTTTGACCACTAATTTGGAATTGAATTTGATTGCATGAATGCACACCTCATCCATACCATTTCCTATTACAAATCTGTGTGAGGCTTTGGTTGCTCTGAAACCATTGTCTACAAGCTTGTCCTCCATTCCAACCTCCATCTCCTTTTGGCTGGCATTCCCTCTCTAACTTTGTTCATGATTTTTCATTGCTTACTAGATTGTCTGTGTAACATTTGTGATGACTCCATTACGGTTGATGGCACCCCCCCCACTATGGCACAAGTCCTATTCAATGGTGCCACTGGAATTTCCATCCCCAACAATATGAGTTAATCACATTCATATTCAGAGGATCCTGAATTGTTCCTAATCTGGCGAATGATCAAACGACTGCATTCAATCACCACTGACGCCCTCACACAGCTCCATTTCATTGATCAAGAGCTCATCTGGCACTCCCAGCTCATCATCACTGACACTGGCATACTGGCATTACACAAACCACTTGACAGCATCAAGGATTTTATTTCCCTTCAGCTCATTCCATGCTTGCTCTGAATGTTATTTCATTTCATTCCACTCCAACCCTCTTGGTGGGCACTTTAATGACTATTGCACCTTCTCCTGCATTTTTCTATGCTTCTTCTTGCCAAAGATGTATCACTATGTCACTAACCTTGTCAGTAAATGTGTAGAGGGCCATCTTTCCAATTCCATGTTAGGCAAATCATCCAAAATTATCAATAACTTTACCATGACAGATCCAATGGCAGTCATGCACATTGATTACCATCTTGCCAGACAATTGTACACCTACAACAATGTTGCTCATTACATTATCAGCATATGTAACATGAGGTCTTTTGGACTTCTGAAAGGTATTAGCAGATCCAATTCCTGTTGGAAGCCTCTTACAGTCTAATCTTCAACAATCTAGCTAACAACTATTCAATCTAGTTGTAACAATTTAGTTGTCCGCGTTATGATCTATTTTTCTACTAATATGTCATTTGGACTGTCTTGGGGGCTTAATCTTGGATAAATCTTGTGGGACATGAAACATAATATACTTCCCCTTCTCCAAGTTAGAGTGAATTTACTTGCTAACATCCTCCCCACTTGAAACTCGGTCACTTCCATATTCGTTGCTGCCTACATACAGCGGCACATGCCTGTCAAATATTGCTGATGTCACATTCTTGGTGAAGATGTCAGCATCGTTTTGCTCTCCCACAATATGCTTAATTACCAACAGCCCTTTATCCTTGAGTTTGCGCAGAAAATAATTTTGTACATCAACGTGACACATTCTGCCACCCACACTCCAACTATTAGCAATATCCACTGCGCGGGAAGTGTCCATTTTGAGTACCATTGGTAACTCAACTTCAAGTTCCAAAGACCCCAATATTTGATACACATACAGCATATCTTGTGCTACCATGACTCCAGCTGCTATCTTGGCCTCTGTCACTGAAAAGGTCACAAACTTCTGTGTGACTTTGCAAAAAGAGATTGGGACACCATTTACAAACACTCGTCCTCCCAAAACACTTCTACAATCATCCGGATTTGTAGCGCAGTCCAAGTCTGATGGCCCATGTATCTTGAATTTGTACCCTGTGCTCCGTGTATCCCTAGGTGCTATTTCTAAGCCTGTTTCTTTCATGTACATGATGTATTTCAACAGTGTCATCAGTGCGCGGACATGAGCCTTCCTAGGCACAGTCATGTGCCTAGCAAGTCCTTGCACAGCATTGAAAATGTCGGGGTGCAACCACTGCATCATGAACATGCAAGTCGCAGTTGCTGAACAGTACATTTTCATTTGTCCGTGAGATACTGTACTTTCTCCGTCCCCTTTAACAAGTATTTGACCGGCTACTGCGGGTGTTTTGGATGCCGGGCCATCAGGTACTGTATACTCCTCATTGAGCTTCTTGATGAGGACCGGTTGGGTGAACTTAATTGTACCCTTTCCCTCACACCTTGTGTGACTGTGAACTTGCTGCCCACATACTTGGTCAATTCCCCTTTGCGCTTGCATGTAAATGCCTTCTCCAAGTCACGCTGAACCTGTTCTACAAGCGCAGGGAGTCCTAGTACCATGACGTCATCAACCCAGGCCACAAATACGACCATGTCTCCATTTATTCAGGCATAATACAGGCATGGGTCTGCCTTTGATTGCTTGTAGGTCATGTTCTTGATTTTCTTTGCAAACGTCTTGAAGGGACAGTAAGCAGCCTGCATGGTCCCGCACAGTGGCACATTCATGTGTCACACAACGTCATTTTTGTACCATTCTTGGAATCCATCTGGTACTTCAATATACAGTTCCTTGCCATTTTCAAATTGTCCTTGAAGGAATGCTCCTTCAACATCAATTATGGCAGATATCCACGTACAATTCATACAGTACAACATGAGTATGATTTGCACTGTGATTGGATTGGTCACAGGAGTGCATAGGGACTTCCATCTACTTGCTTGTACCCACATACATTTAGTCTGCCTCTCCTAGTCCCATTAGACTTGAGTTTCATAGTCCACATGGTTGTGATAACCTTTGCACCTTTTGGGAAGTGGGCTTCTTGGGATGGCAGTAAGGGCATTATATTTATCGAATTGCGCTTTCTCCTTTTGAATTTCATTTCTCCACTCAGCCGCATCGGGGGTGCGCATGGCTTTCTTGTAGTTGAGTACCTTCAACTCACTGGTATTCTTTATACCACCACCCACAACGGCACCGATGAGAGCCAGCTCCATGCTTTGCAAGGCTATGTATTTGTTGGCACGCTCAACCTTGTCTAGCTCCGCCATTTTACCTAGGTTGCGCAACTCCACAGCTGGTGCATACGTCAGCCTTTCCAGAGCCCTGATTATACACCCAGAACATGACGTGTGTGCATCCCTAGGTCCTGTCACAATTGGACTCTTCCATGTCACTCTGCCTCCCGGCTGATCTTGTTGATTGCTGGATGGGCGCGCGTTAGAGACGCCATTAACATTCCCTGATCTTAACCCTGACGCTAACCTTGGCTCTGAGCCATCATCAATATCCTCAAGAGCATCTAGGTCAACGACACCTGATGCATCATCCTTAAAGAACATCCTCTTAAGCCACATAACATCACGACTTACTACAACCCTTGCAGTGTGCATGTCCCACATTTGTACACTGTTGCTTTCACGTTCGGCATATCCTACAAACATCGTTGTAGCACCCTTGTCACCTGTCTTGGAGTCCTTGTCTTCAGCTATGACTCCTGCTTTGCCCCATACTTGCAGTTTCTTAGACCACGTTGGGTTTGCACCGAACATGTGCACATCTCTTGTCGCAGTCTTACCCTTGATGTCTACCAAACTTATTCCCTTCTCACCACTCAATGGACCCAATCAAAGCTTCAGACATATGCTCCTGATTCTACCCCAGGTGAAAGGTTTTTAAAGAGTCCTCTCTCCATATATTCACCATTGGCCTACTTCCAGGGTTGAGACATGACTGATGTGCTAATATTTTATCACCACGCGCATCACCCCTTCCTGACTCTACCCAACTTAACTGGTCCTTGTGGATACGTGATATTGTTCTGCAAGGAGTACACAGTGATTAACACACTTCCAATCTTCTGTTCTGTCCAGGACTGGCTGACATCTGACTGTGGTATCTTGTCACTGTTTTGGGGTGGCATAAGAGAAAGATGCATCTCTGTGTTCTCTGGACATTGTCCAGGACAAGCATGTACTAAGTTTCTTGAAGGTGCATATGTCCTCTCTAGTACATTATTCAATTTTCTCAAAAAAGATTCAACTGGCATCTCAACTAATTCAACTGACACCATAGAGCTACACATTCAATGGTCTGCTCATCAATATGTTGAAAATACAAATAAACTAGAGCGCTCACTTTACATACAATTACGAAAATAATATATCAAGATCTATTTATGTTTAAGTACATGAGCACTATGATCTTGACATGTCCTTGGACATGTCTGATGTCCTCAATTTTCCCTGGATACAGCATTTTTGCCAACATGAGGACATATGTCTGTTGTTGGTTGCATCTACCCAACATGTCCAGGGTTTTGAGTCCCATTTTTTCATACATGGTATTATACATTTTTTATAAGACATGGGTCATGACTCTTCACATGATACATGATTGTCATCATTACATTCCTATGACTAGATTTTGTTAGTAAGCTTAACCATAGTTGGGCAGCCACAATAACTTAATTTACTAGCTAGTTTATAAAACAGAACAAAAAAAATAATCTGGAATCAAATCTTTTTTGTATATATGTGCAACAACTTTGCAGGGAGTAAACTGACATCAGATGTCACCAACACTTAGCATTGTACCTGTTGTACAGGCCTCTAGGAAGTGACATGCTCTCCATTTTCCAATGGTCAACTCTTCCAAACCCTTCCACCATGGTCACTGTGATCGTGTAGATTGTTTGACCATACCTACTCAGCAACCAACTGGATTTTGACCAATTGCTTATTATTGCTGGATAGTGACACATTCACCCAACACAACACTACCCTATGCATGCCCATTGCACAAACACAGGCTCTACAAAATATCACACAAACAGTCAGCAAATTTTTTCCGCACTTTTTCTGGACACCGTATCCCTTGACGTTGTTGTACAAACAGTCCATCATCACAGACAACAACTGCTGCTTTGCCTAGTTATTCTAATGATTTGAATATTGACTCATTCTAGATATTTTAAAAATTTCGCAGACGAGTAAAAATAAGGGAATGTCAAGTGAGAATGTGTAATAGAAGGCTGAAATGAGGCAATTACAAGTCTCTAGCTTATTGTCTTAGTGCTCTCTAAATTTTTAGTTTGTCTGCTATGATATAACCTTTACACTCTCATACCAATAATCATCAAAATAATAAACCTTGAAGAACCCATTAAATATGAATGAAAGAAGGTACTCAAAAATGAAACAAACAGCCAAAATAAACTTGGTTAATGATGCTCGAATGAATGAATCGATTGCTTAGCAATTAATTTATCACTTGAGGAACAGAAAAAACCCAAAATGTAAAGCACAGAAAATACTACTGTGAGCACAAAAATGAATTAAATAAAAAGGAAAATATTATCATGAAAAAAATATGATCAATGCTAATCAAAGGAAGTATTTTATTGACAATACTACAAAACAGCAATGAAAAGAGAGCCAGAATGAATTATTCGGTATAAAAGGAAAATTTAACACATGATACAGCTGAATAAGAATTAGCACCAACTCCAGAAACTGGAGTGGTGACACTGCAAACCAAAAACTTCTGTAGTACTCCCTTACACTCACAAATCGACCGAGTGTAAGGGAGGGTTACAGAATATTTTAATAGTGTAAGGGGGGCTTACAGGAGGTTTTGTACATTGGTTAAGCCAAAATTATATTTATCAACCTACATATTAACCAGAAAAAGTCTTCCCAGCATATAGCTGACATTTGGCAAATTCATGACTAATGCTTCATGAATCACAAGTCATTTGCTCTGAGATTGCATGTTGGGCCTAGTTTAGAACTTTTTGCTAGGGTAGACTTCTTGTAAAGTATCCAACAAAATGCTGTCTGATTGTAACTGTGTCCAAAAACATATCCAAATACACCTAGGTAAAGGGAGACTTGTCTTTTCCCTTGAGTGATACCACTTTTCCATTTCAGCTAGATATCTCTTGATTGCCCTATCTCCCAGTCTCTTCTGCACTTCTATTATCACTATTGTACCTGCACTGCGTGAAACATAACTGAAAAATATTAGAATGATTCTGAATAGTATAATCACTCCAACAGCATGGCTTGCACCAATCGAACTGCTCAAAAATCCACGGGAGGCAAAGCTCCCACAAAACAGCTTATGACCAAGGTAGCTCTTAAGTGTGCCCCTGCTACCGGCAGAATCAAGAAGCCTCATTGCTATCATCCTGGCACTGTTGCCCTCCACAAAACTTGTAAGTATAAAAAAAGCACAGAATTTCTGATGCACAAAGTACCACTTTAGCACTAAGTGAGGGAAATTACACAGGGCCACAAAGGAGACTTACGGTTTCAATCTTCAGTGCTGGGGGCATCACAGGAAGCCTCTGAGTCTTCTCTTGTTGGACTCTTTGAGGATACAAACTTGTGTGCAATCTATACCAAAATCTCACCATCATGCCTAAAGTTATCTAACTTATATCTTACTCTCCATCTCTCCAAGTCTCTTTCGCACTTCTGTTGTCACAATTGTACCTACACTGCATGAAACATAACTCAAAAATATCAGAATAATTCTGAATAGTATCATCACTCCAACAGCATGGCTCACACCACTTGAACTGCTTGCAAATCCACTGGAGGCAAAGCTCCCCAAAAACCTTAGTTGGAAATGTTGGCAGCATGTCGGGACGTGTCGCCATGACGCCGACATTGTCGGCTAAAAATGGGCCGACGTCAAATGTCGCCGACGCTGT
>JALLPD010001713.1:0-11492 GCA_036940065.1 Cyclotella cf. meneghiniana | reverse complement strand
TAGACCCTACACAACCTCATTATGTCATTAACACAAACATACCAATTGCTACATATGGAGTTGCAGTTTACATGACAAAAAGCATGAGGATCACCAAATGGCAATCCTCATTTTGAATCAGTTAAAATAGCTCATAATTTAATTCATTATTTGAACTTCACGTTCTATCTATCCTTACCATCTCTTTTTTACTTAAACTTTCCTACCGACAAACGGCTTAGGTCACTTATTTTGAATAAAATGTCTTTGTATGGGTTACATGAACACTTCTTTCTCCCACTCCTGAACACTTATGATTATCTTGCGTAAATATTTTCATCACCTGCTCCCTATCATGGGTTTATATCCTCTCACTACACTACCTTTTCCCTCACCTTTTTGAGTTTTTTGGGCAGTGCATCTGATGCTCTAATTGTGGGGATGAGTGATAAATGCCAAAGATCTCCTATCTTTTGAACAGATGCATAAGATACGAATCATACTTGTCCTGGGATCCGAATTAAGAAATATTTATGAACTTGACAAAAGATCCAAGGATCCAAATCTTTACAAAGATTGGATCTTTGCCAGAACTGCCAAAGATCTGCCAAGCAAAACACAACATACCAAAAGTGTGAAGAACACTACACAACACCCCAGCAGAACTTTACAGAGCTTTGTAGGAGGCCTGCAGAAAACATGCCAAAAGGAAGTAATCATCATACATTTTAAATGATGATCTCATGTAAATTGAATCAAATCAATTATCATTCTTGAGTAGTTTTTTGATCTCACAATTTCTACTTTTGAACTGGGTTTACTGACTCATCAAAAATACTGAAGCTTTACTATATTTTTTTGGCTTAGGTCATATTCTTGACAGGGTGTAGATGTTGGATGTCCTGTCATAACAAATGGCCAACAAAGGAAGTTTTGGGCAGTTCCTGTCATCTGTAATGGCATCACACCATGCACCATTTCATAAGACATGTGTGCTCATGTTGGCGGTCATGTTTGTTTGTTTCTTTCATTTTGTGTACACTCAAGAGAGGGACACATTTTTACAATTTTTTGATATTGTGTAGCAAAGCATGAAGGAAGAAAGATTTCTGAATCCTGTTCGTTGTCATTTGGTGTGACACCAGAGGTCTCATATTTTGGAGATCTGCCTACCCTTACCACCACCTATATTATTGATGATGAAAATATCATGCACATAAGGGTAGGTTCTAGACTCATCATTCAGTCCCTAATCAGCCATAAAATGGATTTAATATTGCAAAATAAAATTACTCTTGAACACTACAAAGTTAGAATTTCTTGGACTGATAAAAATTGAAAAAATAAAACCATATTTTTGTGATCCTGATTTTCCCTCTAGTAAATCAGTTAATTTTCTTCCAATCTTTCTCAAGCCACAGCCAAGATGCCAAATAAATTCAGCACGTCAACATTAGATACCTTTTACTTCCTTGTGGAAGAATTGCTGTACAAGTTTTTACTACCATTGAAATATAACATAATTCTGTGTAAATTGATGCTAATGGTCACCACTCTCAATTTGAATCACCCTTACAATTTTGCAAGATTCAGGTGCACATTCACCCCTTGTAATACTCACTCAAAACACATAATCAAATTCAGGGGGTGTTCAATACTCACTCAAAGACACCCACACATACTTATTGTTCATACTCACTCAAAGGCATTCACACACACTCAATTACATTCAGGGGATGTTCGCATGCACTCATTGGTCTTCACGTGTACTCAAATACGTTCAGGGGTGTTCAATACTCTTCATACTGGTTCAAAGGCCTTCATGTGAACTCAATTGCATTCAAGGGGTGTTCAATCTATTCAAGCTCACTCTATGTGAGGTAAAAAAACTAATTGATCAATCAAAGTGAATGGCAATTTGCTCAATTTCTTTCAAAAGCTTCCCTATGGCATAAATTTTACTTTTTTCAACCATAACTTCTACTTGGCAAAAGTAATACTATTTTTGTTGAAATATTGTTAATAGTGTATTAAGAATCTGAAAAATACAACAAGCTATTTTTGACAAGCCATTTTCAATTGATGGTTTCTTATTCTTTCTAAGTCTGAAACAATTGAGAGCCGTTTTCCATGGATATTGCACCATGACAGTTATAATCTATACACACTGATGCATTTTCCTATTGTTGTCTGAACTTGTACTATGGTGAAAGTGTGATGTCAGCACTCCGAAGACTTTAAGTCTTGCATTGAAAGTCTCCTGCCTGCTCTTTACTCTTGCCATGAACTTCTTGAAATCTTTTGGATGCTCTGCTCTTGACACAACAATCTTGTCTGCTTCACCAGCCCAGCCTGAGACACCAATGTATTTTTTCTTTTGGAAGATGAAAGATCAATGCTTCTGGATCCCTGTCAAAAGCTTTAATTGAGCTGCTTTGCCTCTAAACATTGTAATATCATTCCTTGCTATAGTCAAGTACAAAATACATGTGTTCAGAAATCTAACTATAGGACTGGGAGTAAAGCAAGATTTCATCTCATGAGCTCGAGAAGGACCCCTGAGCATAAGCATTTGTCATGATTGATGGCACAACAAATTCATAACTTAATCCGGATGTATTCATCTTTTGTGAGTACCACTTTGCACTGGGTTCAAACCAGAGTTCTCCTGTCTAACATTCTTGAATACAGTAAAACTTAATCTCTTGATACCAGCAACATTGAATCTTTGTAGCTGTGGCTTTTACCCTTTCCTAATGACTGGTTCAATATATCCATACTGTCCTGCCATGACCTCTCATGAGTTATAGAGCTTGACCTAATTTATTGCCATGATCACATCTTTGAAGGTCTGAATGGGATATTTGATTTTTTATGTCAGAGAATTGTATTTCTCACTGTTGGAAAAAGGAGCACCTCCCTTGAGTCGTGCAACCTTGAAGGAGTTGAAATCAATGTTGCTTTGGTGAACACATTATGCAAGAAGTTTGTGAACTTCACTAATTTTTCTGGCATGGTTCCAGATTTGTGAAAAGTGGCAGATAGATCATTTGACTTGATGGTTGACTTGATGCACTTTATCATTTCAAGTCACTGAATTTTACCAGTCAGTAATTTATTGAATCCTGTCATGATAATGTAAAACACTGCTCCAAAAATGTCACACTTAGTCCATATGAAACATAATGATAGCCAACAATAGCAATCATAATGACAAACATTAGCAATCACAAATTATCATTCAAAATGCTGCTTCAATAATGTCATGTTTACTCCATGTGAAACCATAATGACAGTCAACAATAGCAATTATATATAATATCCAAAAGTGCTTCTCATGGATCACTAAAGCATGCAATCCAAACTCAAAGGCATTCATGTGCTCTCATTCATATTCAGTTCAGGGGTTGTTCACACTCACTCAAAGGCCTTCATGTGCACTCAATTGCATGCAGGGGGTGTTCATACTCACTCAATCACAATCATGGGCACTCAATCACATTCAAGGGATGTTCACACTCACTCAATGGTGTGCATGTGCACTCAATTGCATTCAGTAGGTGTTCATACTCACTCAAAGGCATTCATGAGGACTTAATTGCATTCAGGGGGTGCTCACTTGCACTCAATCATGTTAATGGGCACTAAATTGAGTTCAGGGGGTGTTCACACTCACTCAAAGGCATTCATGTGCACTCAATGGCATTCAGGGGGTGTTCACATGCACTCACTCACAGTCATGGACACTCAATCAAGGTCAGGGGGTGTTCACATTCACTCAAAGGCGCTTATGTGCACGCAATAGCATGCAGGTTGGGGGTGAATTGAGATTTTTTACTGTGTATCTAGGTAAAAGTAGAAAATCACATTCTACTCCTCCTTTTTCCAATGCTTAATTCATTGCCAAACAGCCAGTGCCTATCAGGCGTGCCAAATTGAAACAAATCAAACCCAACAATTGAAGGACCCCCCTTTGCAATCTAATGCATTCGTTCAGCATCACACTATAGCAAATTTGGCCAATGTCATGCCACGAGGGACATTAGAAAGTGGTGTGACATTGTCCGATTTTTGGTATCTTGGGGGTACATGGAGATATCCTTAAATAATGCATACACAATCATGGTAAAAAATGGACAACACCCATGAACATCACCGCAATTACAATGAATTCATCAGTTCCTTGTCCCTAATGCCTGCGTTTACCACCCAAACTTCATTTCAACCTTCTCCAAACCACGTGAATGCGGTAGTGTGACAAGAACACATCACACTGTCTGTTTTTATAGCAAGTTGTCCCTCCCATAAAGAATCTTGACTACAGCTTTTTAGCTGTGATGATGGCTTGTATGCCATTGTTCTAGACTCTCATAGAACTGGCCCTCACAAGAACATCCCTAGAGCATCGTGGACATACACAGTTCTTGAAAACAGCATGCAGACCAAACACAAGTTGATTGTTGCTTGGACTGAATGAATAATTTTTTATTTGTTGATTACTCAACATGTTTCTTGTGCATGCTCTTGTTTATTCAGTAGACGAATTAACAATCAACCATTTGTAAATGAGAGATTAAAAGTAAGGAAAGAATGTTTCAAGTGGGGTGACAACAGAGTGAGGAAGCAGCTCAGTTGGGGACAAATATACCTCGGTAGAGCTGGGATGCCCATAACTCAAGTGGGGCTAATAAGGCAGACTTGTAGGAGGAAGTGTTGTTGGAAAAATGTCAGAGAAAGATTAGAGCAAAGTAACATTGACTCCTATGGAAGGAAGATGAATGGATGGGCAATCAGAAATGCAACATCAGCAGTGGTCACTTCAACAACAAAACCACATAACAATCAACTAATTGAATAATCATAAATAAGTTCTTACAAATTCCTTAGCATAATCTAGTGCAAAAAATTGTACGGCATAGTAATTTACACCATCATTCACAAACTGTTTAATTTGAAACTTGACAATAATGCAAGCCGATGTTTTCACCCAAATATTACCCAATGTATCGCAACTCTTTCTAGGCCATTGCAATGTCAGTCTACCTCAATGCTCACAGTTTGATACCATCAGTGGTCAATGCAACAAGAAAACCATGTAGCAATCACCTAATAGAATAGATATAAATTAATTGTCACAAATTTATCAACATTGTCTAGTTAAAATATTCTTATAGTACAATCATTCCCACTATTATTGACAAGGTTTTTAATTTAAAACTTGAAAACAATGCCATCCCATGTTTTCACCCAAATTACCGTTGCAACACCACTCTTTCTTGGTTATTGCAATGTCAGACTATCTCAATGCAATACCACAGGCAAATGCAGACAATTCTCCTTCAGATAACTAATTTTTTAAAGCAGAATTCTTTTCTGTTGGTGTTAAATGATCAGCTCTGAATTTACTGGAGATATAATTGCAAACATGGGAACTGGGCATGCATTGCTAAGATAGGTACATAAAAATATCAATTAATTTATCTGCCAGAAAAATTTGTAATTACCTTCTAGCAACCACCTAATGTCAAATTAAATGTAGTAGGGGTTTCACTGTCACACCCAACTTTTTATGATCACCATTTACCCAAGCTTGTCATAAAGTCTCAATTTTAGATTCAGCTACTTCCTTGGCTATATTGGGGCTGACATGTACCTATAAGATTCAAGCACTCAGCACATTATTCTTCACATGGATTGACTGTAAATTGCTTTCACAATTATCTTGACCTTGTGTTAAAATCTTGCAAATAGCACATAAGAAAAAGTGCAAGCAACCAATATATCAATAATTTTCAATCTGATGCAGATCTCCATCAGTTAATAGAGATCCTGGCATATTCTCCACAAATTTCTACAATGTAAAGATCAGCATCAGGAAGATGATACTATCTTTCAAGAAAATTCATTTACTGTAGCCATTTGTTGACATATATTATTTTTTTGTCTAATGAAGGATGTTGCAAACTTGAATTTAAAAGGATGCATCAATCAGGTGTTACTGTGTTATTGTTGGGAGATATATAGATATAAACCAGCATTTGATTTTGGGTGGGTCATATTTTCCTGCAGATGCCAAAAATTGCCTTAGCCATGTCTAAAACTTCACAAAATTGTCCCATAATACTGCACAAAGGTTTGGTCAATGAAAGTGCATAAACATGATCAATCACCAAGTGTCTTTGTAGGAAGAAAGGGGTAATAATTCACAACTTGTGTTTAGGGACCATTTCTTTTTATTAAATTGGCATAGAGCATATAGTACCTTGATAACTACCCAAGCCTGTCCCAAATTGAAGCATAATGCTCAGTCATTGGAAGTACATCAAGAATGATCCATTTACCGGGTGTTTTTGTTATCAAGACGGGTGTGTATGGCATAGCATGTGTCTTTGAGGTCATTTGCTGCAAATGGCAATAATGTCAATAAAATTGTAGTTATAGTCCAAAAGCCAGGTGTTTTTGTTGTCCGGAGGAGTCATTTGGGGGGCCATTTGGGTCCAATCAGCAGTAATGCATTTAGAAACCTCAATAGCTGCCCAAAAGCTGACAGGAAATGTGATATATAGCATAAGCATTGGAAGCACATAACAATGATCTATGATCTATCTTCCATGTGTTTTTATTGTCTGGAAAGGTAGATACATCCTTGTGCATGTTTTGGGGGTCATTTGCTTGGCTGTCAAGAAGAGTCAGCATTTGTAGGGCCACTTTTTTGTTCAAATAAGAAGAAAATCACACATAAACCTTAATATCTGCCTATTAACTGTCATGTTACAGGGTAGAAGGTTCAGTCATTGTGAGAACATCACAAATGATTGATCTCCTGTGAGTTTTTGTTGTCTGGAAAAGTGTATACACAGACAAATATGTGTTCCAGAGTATTATTCTTGTTCAAAATGGCAAAAATTTACTTAGAAACATCAATATCTCTCTAAAAACAACAGGAAACAAGGCACAAGCAATAAAATTCATGATTTCAGCATTAAATAGTACTATATCATAAGTTAGACCAACAAAAATCGTTCATAACATGACCATGACCCTGTGTTATAAGTCGGTCACTAGTCCAGTCACTAGTAAATTACATCAAAATACGTGGTATCTCAAAAATGGTGACATTCCCGGTGTAATTTTATGAAATTTTATATTTGACATGAGAGAGTACAAATCTAAAGGTTTCTAATATCAAAGTAACATTTGAAAGAAATTTTATTTTTTGTAAAATCTTATTTTCCCCCCTACCTTTGGGCAGAACATGATGTTGCCATTGATGTTATGGGGCATCCTCCTATAGCATAGCATCCAATCATTTGACAGAAATGCCTTGACAGGCTCAGATGCAAGCCAGATGAATGCCCCTTTGTGTGGTATGTAACACCATGTTCTTTGCCTTGTTGAGAAAATTTGCCAATGATTGGTCAGAGTGACATGGTCCATTGCCCCATGGTGCTTACCTCTATGGACATTACACATGTCATACATCACCAAGGAAAAGCAGGTCTTGACTAAAGACATCTGCACAGTGACTTTCAAGGCCACACCCAAATTATCATCATCATTTATGCCAGCAGCATCATATTGCATGAAAACTTGACTTCGTTTCCAGTGGGGTTCCTCTTCATGGTCAAAGTTGGCAGACCTAGTCCATCTCTGTCATCCAGCAAGGACCATCACTTCTTGTGACAGAGATCAAATGTCTGCTGAAGTTGATGTGACTCTCTTCTTAAAGAGTAAAGTCATTGTCGTAGGGATTCCATTGGGCTTTCAGCCATTCCAAGTGTGGGATGTCTTTATCCTTATACTCAGCAGAGATAGAGTGGGTATACTCATAATAGCTTATGACACCCTCAAGTTGTAACGGGATGGTATATTAGTGGGTATCATCAGTAGATTGGCATGGGATCAGAGATTAAAAACCTTGGTACCTTGTTTATCTCCATGCCATTCATCCTTCATTGCATAGGACAGAGTAGGTAATGACCAACCTCAGGTACAAGTATAGATGATTTGCAAGATCATGGGGTCCCCTGTATGGCATCTGGTGTACTTGGTAGCCAAGTCCATGACTTTTGCCTTTGGGCTGGTTGTGAGGGGTCAAAATTGTTGACCCAAACTACTTTTGGATGTTCATTGCTTACAAGGGCATGTCAGCCTACTACACATGTGTCAGTTTGGGAGTCTAACTGAACCTTTACAACATTACATCGACTGTGGGTACTGCCAATGGCAAGAGGGAAACACAATGTCCTCACACTATGCACACTTTGGTGTGACCACTGACTAGGGTCTTACTGACAAACATCCACCATAACACTAACCCCCCCAGGTTGCATCCCTCCAAGGGTGTCAATCCCTGATCCTAGGTGGCTGGACTGTCAACATTTATGGGGCCTGCTGTGTGCCCCAGACTGATTGGAGTCATGCAAACTACTTGAACTTTCCGGCTGGGAGAGATCCCCACATTGGCAGGAACCTGACATGTGGTCCAAAGACCAGCTGCATTCCAGACTCTTTGTATCAAGGAATTTAATATCACATGCCAACTTATTGATCTTGTCTGACATCTCAGACAGTAGGACAGTCAGTCCCAAGGTCATAGTAGCCTTGGCTGCCCGCTGTGAGCTCATAGCTTCATGCAGTGCTATGGCCCTGTCTCTTTACTTTTTTGTCATGGCCTCCCCTTGTCAAAGTAGAGGCCCTCTATGGTTCCCACCACTTTCTCACCTTCGAGGTGCAACTGCCCTGTCGTTGTATGAACATTCCTGGCAGCTCAATGGCACTTGCCAGAATGCCATCCAGGGTCAGAACAGGATTGGTGATAGTGTGTCTGGCATTGGATGTACCCTAATTGCATTACTCAATAGACTGTGAAATGTGAGGGATTATAGTGCTGATCAGAGTGGGAAATCATGGTCTGTCACCCTCAATGATGCCCCAAGTGATTCCAAGCTCACTGTCCTTGCAGGCCTCGGGGATCATCTTGAGGAAAGCGCTGATTTAGTCCTCCTTGGAAACCTGGGTAGCTTGACAATCTGCTGCCAGATCATGGATCAAATGAATCTGTTGGTTGAATTTTGTGCAGTGCTTATCCTGGTTCCAGTTCCAGGAATCCCCTTTATTATGAATCTTCTGGGTTGTCTCGTGGGTTAGACCACATTCTTGTTGAGCAGTATTAATGCTAAAAAATGTCTTATAAAGCAAAGAAAGAATGGCAACTGCTATGGTGCTTCATGCCTGTCTTGGGGATAGTGGCACTCTCCAGGCTTTAAGGCAACATGGAAAAGCTGAAAATGATGTCATCCTCCTGATGAAATGTATCAGTTTGAATGCCAGCCTTATAGCCAGCCTCGCACTGAGCAAGCAGGGATGGATTGTTGGTCTTCACTTTGTAATTATTCTGTACCAGAACAATTAGGACCAAATCAACTACTGTTAAAGTTGGCCTCATTGAATTGGAAAAAGTCAGGAAGGTATTTTCTCTCTTAAATTATGAGGCTGCATCATGTGCCAGGGCAGATACATGAGCGTTGGCTGCACAACGTAATACACAGGGAACCCTTCAATCATATAGTGAGTAACCATGTATGACTCAAAATCATGAATGTGTTTTGACATGCATGTGGTTGACTTGTATATTGGTATGACTGTCAACTTGGATATGTTCTTTGGTGAAATCGTGCCACATTCATTGTGCTCCATCTGATCATGTATATGAGTAAAATGTTTATTTTTGAGGAAATAAATCATACAGATAGGCTTTTGATCACCTGACAATAGGAGTGTGCTGCGAGGCCAAAAGATTTGATGATGATAACATCAAGCCTATGTTGCACACCTGTCTTGTTGTGGTGGAAATAGGACAATTGCATGCTCCTTGTCATTTGGACACATATGGCATTTCTGCCACAGGACACACATATCCTTCCAGTGTCCTTCGCAGAAGTCTGCCGGCTTGTCCATTGTTGACATACCAAACTACACTACTATGGCATTAGCACTGGTTTTGAAGAGGCGACAGAAGGTAACAAGCATCTTTGCCAATTCTCTCCCCTTAGTGGTGTTTGGGGTATAGCCCTCCTCTTATTGACCATCCATGGGATCCTCATCCCTGGATTCTTCAGAGTCCTTAACAATGTCATCATCCTTCTCATAATTTCTGTCAATAATTTACTTCATCACTAGAGCCACCATTGCTGCCACCACCAACTTTGGGCGATGTGCCTGCACCACCTGAGGTGCATCTCCTGCATCTTCTTCCATCTCATGACAGTCATCTTTGAGACATACACCAGTTCCCTATATGGACACATATCCACTCTTCACCTACTGGCTGGCTGTCTTGCCAAAGGGGCCCTTGTGAGTCCAAGTGGTTCCACCAAGCCAACCTTGGTGTTCTCAATGCAGTCAACATTGATGACCATCTCACTGACTTGCCAAGTCAGGTGATGCATAATGCACCAGAACCTCTTTATCCCTTGCTTCATCTTACCAGGGTGAGTACTGGTGATGAGCATCTTGTTTGTAGTTTTGTTCCTATGCCCTCACCCAATGGAGTCATGTCATGGGACTTTTCATCCACCATATATGAGAGAGTACCCTTTTTGGAGTATTCTAAGGCTACACTCATCACCAGAGAACCGGCAACCTCATCCCCTCTGGCCTTGGACATTAAGGGTGGGACTTTCTGGATGTTGTCATTGCCCTTATATAAATTGAGGAGAGTGCACATATCCTCTGCCTTCAGCACTTTGGTATCCCTCAAGATGCACATCAGCACATCGGTGAACTTATCTGTCAAAACCCAGGAAATGGCTTTGGTACATTCCAGGGAGGCAGCAAAGCCTTGACCTCTTGACACCACCCTTTGGGTGGTGGAGACAACTTTAAAAGGACTCTCAGGTCTGATTAACTGATTTTTTTTGTGGTGGCCATGTCAAGACAAAAGAGGGTGGACATAGTTCAGGAGATAAATAACTAGTAAACAGTACGAATGGAATGAAGTAATTTCTTGGTGACAAGCCTTGTTTGGAAATTTCCAGAGTAGTTTTGATGTAGCTGTTTTGAAAAAAATAAGAGCTAATTTATAGAGTTTTTTTGCTATAAACCTGAGATTGCTTTTTTAAATGATTGTTTGTTTTCTTGTAAGGATAATGAGGTTGTGGGAAAGTGGGTTCAAAAGAAAAAAATATTTTGGTTGAGAGTAACATTCAATCATGAATTGTTACATGAAATGTGCATGACTGAATAGTCAAAAATGACTACCTATTTGGTGATCAAGAAAATAATAAAATTTTTGAAATTTGCAACAGCAAACAAAAGGCTTTTCTATAAACCAATTTTGTATCATAATTTTTAAAAGAAAACACAGTCTTCTGAGAAAAAAGTTTTATTTTGAAATTCTGGCTTGAGCAGCTGGTAGAAACAATAAAGATTTGAAGCTTTTTAGAGCTTAGTGCTGCAACCAATGTCTTTATTCTATTTTCAAAAAATAAGCTATTTTTGAGAAATGAGCC
>JALLPD010001712.1:0-11493 GCA_036940065.1 Cyclotella cf. meneghiniana | reverse complement strand
GAAACACCTGCATCTCATTTTGCATGAGGAGACAAATATGAGCACAAGTTGTTAAAGGTCGTTCAAGCACGAAACCCACAACTATGACTTGCCTTTGCCCTGGTGACATTCCAATCAACAGGAGAATTTAATTCTCCGCTCTGCGGACAGGAGAATTTAATTCTCCGCTCTGCGGATGGGAGGCAAAGCCTCAAGCAGATCGAACATTTGCAAACTTCTGTGTGTTCATGCAAAAGGAGTATGGCAAACATCACATGCAAAACAAGTCCACAGCAAAATCCGTAGGAAGCAGCATTGCAAACAGCATGATGGACAAGGAAGCTGAACAGATTGACCAGCACAAAGCTCAAGCAATGATCATCACCAAGATTGCCAGCAGCATGCAAGAACAAAGCTAAACGCAATTCAAGGAGATGATGGAAATGTTCAAGCAAAGTCTTGAAACGAAGAACTCACCCAATCCAAGCAATCCGAGTGGACACAAGCAGAAGAAAAAGAAATGCCCGCACTGCAAGATGGAGGTGTACCACAAGCCTGAGACATGCTTCGAGCTTCAGGCCAACACTGCAATATGTCCTGCAGGGTTGAAGAGCAAAAAGAGCACCCAAGGGCACACAGTGGTCAAGTTCACTGAGCAGTGGCAACCAAGTGAGGTCAATATCACTAAAATAGCAAAGAGATTCCCTTACCTAGTCACCACTAGACTTGACCCTCCACCCCTTCAAGATGTTCCTACGATACCCCTTTCAGCAAATTCCCTTGTTGACTCCACCTCAAGGCTAATATCAAAACTAGCACGATGTTGGGCGTGATGACTTGAACAAAGAAAAACACTTTGTGAAACAAAGCAACTCAAAGCCAATGCAATAGAAGACACAATAATGCAAGTGATGTCAGATTCTGGCACATCCAAAACATTAGTCAGCTCACTACAAGGAATGCAACTCACCGGACAATCCAACAAAGTTGTGGTCACCGCCAATGGAATCCAGTTACCAGCATCCAACACTGCCCTACTACCCACCGGTGCTCTCTCCAAGGGTGCAAGACAGGCAGTTGTTGTACCAGCAATGCAACAATGAGCACTTATAAGTGTGGCCACATTAGCAAACAATAGTTACACAACTGTGTTCTTACCTGGGCAACAAGGCATGGATTTCTACCATGCCAACAATGTCAACATCTCCACAATCACACCACCAGCCCTCCAAGGGTGGCAAGATGATTGAGGATTGTGCATGGTGCCAATAGCCCATGAAGTGACAATCAGCCAAAGCATTGACGTTGTTAAAACAGCCATGAATGTGTACGAATTACCAAGCACAAAAGAAGTTGTCAGATTTCTGCACACAGCGATCAGTTACCCAACAAAAGCAACACTACTTAACACAGCAAAGCATGGCAATCTTGCCTTATTCCCAGGCTTGACACCCAAGAACATCTCCCAGCACTTTCCTGAATCAGATGAAATGCAGAAGGGGCACATGAAGCAGACAAAGCAAGGTGTTAGATCAACAAAAGTAGTCAACAAAGATGCAATGCTTGGTTCCTGGAGTCAAGCACAAAAATGTGTACTTATGAGTCTTCAATGCCACCAAAAAGCAAATATATTCCAACTAGACTGGTAAATTTCCCATCACCTCTGCTTGAGGAAACAAACATAATGGTGGCAGTGGAGTTAGATGGCAACTACATCAATGCAGAACCAATACAATCATGACAAGCAAAAGCACTCACCGAAGCGTACCAATCAATCTTCCAGCAATGGAAGACAACTGGTGTCAGCAGCCCAAACTGGCATATCCTCAACAATGAAGCACTGGAAAAACTGAAACGAGCAATTTGTGAGAATAAGTGCAGAGTAGAATTAACTCCAGCAGACTAACACAGACAAAATGCAGCAGAATGAGCAATCCAGACATTCAAGGGGCATTTCATATCAGTGTTGGCAGGCATTGCTGATAATTTTCTGATCAATCAATGGGACGAGCTGTTGCCTCAGACAGTGCTCACATTGAACATGCTCAGACAATCAAATGTTGCCCCTAACATATCTGCATGGGCATATCATCACGGCAGCTTTGACTACAATCACATCCTGCTTGCACCCATGGGATGTGCAGTGCAGTTCCACATCAAACCAAGCAGATGCAAGACATTCGGTGAACACTCGGAAGATGGATTCTACTTGAAAACATCCCCAGAGCATTACCAAACACATGTCATTTTTGTGAAAAAGACAAGAGCAAAACGATTGGCGGACATGGTGTTTTTCAAGAACAAGTACATCACTCAGCCAACAATCACATCTGCAGATGCAATCGTCAATGCATACAACAAATTCTGACAAGCCATTCAAGGAATCCAACATGCACCAGACGATGCACATTTGAAGCTCTCAAACAAATTGAATAGACACTTGAGCCAACGAACAAGCAACCAATCAATGAGGAGCATGTCAAACCTCCAAGGGTGGAACAATCAAAGCAAAAGGAACTTACCCGAAAATTTTCAAGGGTGAGCTTCTCCAAGCAGCCACCTAATGAAAGTCCACCACCACCCCGGTTGGTTGTTGTTTCACCAAAGAAGCAGATTGTTCAGAGTCCCAAGCCCAAGTCCATCCTCAAACCCTCCAAGTATGCCAATAAGCTGATGTTGGATTCTGTTGCGGCATGAGTACAAGCACAAAGAATGCAACTGCCTCCTGCCAAAGAATCCATTGCTGAAAGAGTAGCCCGTCAGCAACAAGGAGTTGCAAATGCAGTCCTCGATCAAGAGACAGGCCAACTACTGGAATACCTACAGTTACTCAAACATCTCCGATTCAAAGAACTTTGGAACAGATTAGCATCAGATGAATTTGGAAGGTTAGCTCAGGGTATTGGGGCAGAATAAAAGGCACTGATATAATACGATTCATTCACAAGCACGAAATATCAGCAGACAGACTGAAAGATGTAACTTACATCAAGTTTGTATGCACCATTTGAACCAAAAAGAGGTATCCGTATCAAACCAGAGCCACTATGGGAGGCAACCTCATCAACCTCCCAGAAGATGTAGGACCCCCAACTGCCAACCTGTTACTCAACAAAATCTTCTTGAACAGTGTCATCTTGACAAAAGGAGCCAAGTTTGCCAGTGCAGACATTTCCAATTTCAACCTCATGACACCTCTGAAGAGTCCCAAATACACCAAGATCAGATTGTTGGATATACCTGAGGAAGTGATAAAGGATTACAATTTGCATCAGTATGCAACTCCTGTTGGATGGAGAGACATCAAAGTAATCTGAGGCATGTATGTCTTACCTCAGGCCGGATCACTTGGCCATGATTTACTTGAAGAACGCTTGAACAAAGAGGGATATTTCCAAAGCTGAATGGTATCAGGACTTTGGAAGCACAAGACCAAGCCAATACAATTTGTATTGGTAGTCAATGATTTTGGGATCAAATACCTTTGGAAGGAAGACCTCAACCATCTCAACCTATCACTCGAGAAGTACTATGATGTCACTGTGCTAGACAGTGGCAACTGAAGTGCTTGCGCAAATAGGTTGTAACTAATTAATGAGCAATTTCCTAAAGATTCCTTCAACTTTGCAAACCGTGAAAAACTGTGAAAAACTGTGAGAACTTTACATATGAATTCTCGATATTCTTGCAGATCCTCTAATGGGCCGATCTACTTATAGGTAGGGTAGCTTGTCTAACACACCCTTGCAGTAGAGCATGAATGCAAGTACCTTAAATCTTGATAGTGAAGATATCATATAGTTGATGGTTGGTTGATGGTTTAACTGACATTGGCGTAGATGTATCAACTTCTTTAGCGGTGTTAGTATTTTTCTTCTCGTGTTGCGGTGGTGGGCGGTGGGATGATGTTTCATCCAATAGTTGGCTCTGTTGAGAGCCCCTGGCTGCCAATAACATCTGAACTGCTCCTGATTGATTGCGCAATCGAGTAGTCAGTGAAATCTCATGTCCATAGCTTTTGTTCACTTTGGCAATACATGTAAGTTAGTTATTCCATCTGATCTTGAATTATCTGTTTGCACTGGGGTGGGGGGCTGTGGATGGTCCATTTCTTGTTAAATATTACGCATCTTGACCCCCTTTTGTGCATTCATGTACAAGGAACCAAGTTCAGCTTCCGAAGTGGATGACATGACTTCTTTGATAATGGATGCCTTGTTGTGAATTGCACCATTTTCTGCTAGATGGGGAGCATTTTCTGATAAGAAATGATGCCCCCCTGCTCTGCTATGTGTGTTTTCTTTGTTGAGGTAGCTTGCATTGCTATGGATGGCTAAAATCATGTCACTGGCACAGTAAGTTAGCACTGCTGGTTCTTGTGTGGCTGCATAATCAACAAATTGTTGGACTCATTTCATTGTTGCTTGTGTTGGCTTGGCCTGCTGTGCAGTAAATGCACTGATGGGGGTTAACATTGTGCTGTCACATGCATACCAAATGAACTTCCCTGTAACTTTCTTAGCATGTTTTTGTTCGTTGTTACCGACAGAGGTAGACGCGTATTGTACTCAGCAAAATGTTACTTGGCTCCATACTTTGGTTTGACACGGGGATATGGTGAGTCTTCTCATTTTGTGGGAACTACATTGATGAATTGGCAGAGGGCTTTCTGTAGGTAAGGGATCATTGATAAATGCTCTTCCCTTTTCTTGTAGTCCCAATCGAACTCAATTTCGACGTATTCCTTGCCATTGAGGTCCAGTGTGACATCATAGAATTTTTCTAGCGGCTTGATGAGGTGATCTAAATCCTCCTTTTTGAGGTACTTGATTCTAAAATCATCAATGACGAGTACAAACTTGATGTTCCTTGTTTTGTGGTGCAGAGTCTGGGTACAAGCTGACTCTGGAAGTGCCCTTTTTGGTTGAGGTGCTGTTCAAGGAGGTCATGGTCTAGAGATCCTGCTTGTGGGAGCCCATACATTCCTCTTATCACCATAATGTTGACCCATCCATCAGGTGTGGCCTTGTCACTTAAGTTGCATTCTTGTATGGTTTCTTCTGGAATATCTGACAACTTTATCTTTGCATACTCAGGGCGTTTCAATGGTGTCATCAAGTAAAAATTGGATATGTCTGCATTTGCAAACTTAGCTCCCGGCGTGGATAAGACACTGTTTAAGATGATCTTGATTAATAGCACTTTGGCAGTTGGCATGACTATATAGTCTGGATAGTTGATGAGGTTGCCTTCCATAGTAGCTCTTGTGCAATATGGATGTTTCTTTTCGGTGTGGATGGTACAGACAAATTTTATGTAAGTGTCATCTTTGAACCTGTCTTGTGGGACGTCGTGCTTGCATCTGAACCTGATTGTGTCTGTGCCTTTGATTTGTCCGCCAATACCTTGAGCTAACCTTCCAAATTTGTCTGCAGCTAAATGGTTCCACACTTCTTTGAAGCATGGATGCTTGAGTAGTTGGCAGTATTCCAACAATTGCCCTGTTCCTTGATCGTGTACTGTATGGACTGAGTTGCTTGGTGGGGGTTCTTGTCCTCGTCATTGGGCTGCAACTTTTTCTGCTATGGATTGGTTGTCATTAGGTTCCACCGGCGAGCATGTTTGGTTTTTACTTGGGCAGCAATTGAGTCTGATTCAACAACGTATTTTGATGGCTTGAGAATTGACTTTGGTGTGGTAGCTGCTTTCTTTGGTGAGACTTTAACAATCTGCTTCCGCGGCCACATAACAACCAACCATGTGGTCTTCTCCACCAAGTCATCAAACTGCACCCTTGGACAATGCTCAGAGGTAGGTTTTTGACTTGTTGTTTATTCCACCTTTGGACATAACTTGGCATACTTTTCAATTAGTGCTTCATTTCCTGGTTTAAGCCTGTCTTAAATTTGTTGTAATGCTTCAAAATGTGCATCATCTTGGGATTGTTTTATGCCATTGATTGCATTGCCAGTTTGCAATATGCATTGATGATTGCATCTGCTTTTGTAACCGTTGGCTGAGTGATGTACTTGTGTTTGAAAAACATTGTGTCGGTAATCCTCTTGGCTCTTGTTGCTTTGACAAAACTAGATGTGCTCTGTAATATTATGGAGATGTTTGCAGATACCAGCCATTGCTGGAGTGTTTGCCAAATGTCTTGCGTCTGCTTGGTTTGATGTGGAATTGCACTGTTCATCCCATTGGTGCTAATGGCAATCAATTGTAATCAAAACTACCATGATGATATGCATATGATGATATGTTTGGTGCTACATTTGATTGCCAAAGCAGATTGAGTGTGAGTACTGTTTGCAACAATAGCTCGTCCCACCAATGAATCGGAAAATTGTCTGACACTCCTGCCAAAACTGCAATGAAATGCCCTTTGAATGTTTGAATGGCTCTTTCTGCTGCATTGCGTCTGTACTGGTCAGCTGGGGTTAGTTCAACTCTGCACCGATTTTCTCAAATTGCTTGCTTGGATGCTACCAGTGCTTCGTTGTCCAGGATATGCCAGTTGGGGCAGATGACTTTTGTTGTTTTCCATCTGTTGTAAATTGCTTGATCAGCTGTGATGAGCAACTGAGTTGACCTTGTTTTGAGTCGTTCTGCATTGATGTAGTTGCCATCAAGTTTGACTGCTACCATGATGTATTTTTTGCCTTTACTCAACATGATAGGAAATTTCCCATCTGGTCTTAGTACATTGCTTTCTTTATTGCATCAAACACACAAAGATACACATCTTTGTGTTTTACATCTGGCGTTGGCTTGAATTCTAGCATTGCATCCTCATCTGGCGCTTTAGTTGACCTGACTTCTTTCCTTGTTTGTTTCATATGACCTTTCTTCATTGCATTGGATTCTGGAAAGTGTCAAGCTACATTTTTGTTGGTCCGCCCTGGGAATGTAAGGAGATTGCCCTTCCGTATTGTGGTAAGTTATGTTGCTTTTGTGGGAAATCCCAGTGCTGCATGTAGAAATCTAACCACTTCTTTTGTTGATGGAATATCATGGACATTCATGGCGGCATCATCTACGTCAAGCACTCGGTTGATTGTTGGGTCATCAACGATGGGAACAGTCCATAGCCCTCCCGCCTTCCTCCACCCTTTGAGCACAGCTGGGCACTTTAAGGTGAGTTCAAAATTGTTGATACCATGCACTGTGACTTCTTTGTCATGTGGGTGGAATGTTGTTGTGTATCTGCCGTCTGCCAGTGTTTTGACACTTAACAATGCCTTTGGTTTCAATCCTTCCAAGACGTGTGCTTTCCTGGCACCCAGAGATAGCTTAGTTGTTGGTAGTAGGACAGTGTTGGACACCTTGAGGACTTGGCCCGCGGCTGTGACAACTCATCAATTTGATGGCCTGGTGAGTTGCATGCCTTTTCCTGATTGTGCTAATGGGCACATTTCTCCTGAGTCTAACAATGCTTCTTCAATGGCAGCATTGATGGCACTCTCGTCAGATTGCTGCTTTTGTTTGTGTTGCTTTCTTTTCTCAAGTAGAGTGCCCAGCAGCAGGACACCTTGGAAATTGGGCACGGACTTTTGTCGGAAACGTAACAATTAACCTGACTTGGATAGCAAGGTGGTGGCTCTTATGCATACTTGGTGGAGGGGCAATTCCAGTGGTGACATGATAAGGGAAATCTTTTGCTATCTTATGGATTTCTACCTTACCTGGTCACCACTGTTCCATGGGCTTGTCCTCCCCACACCATCAGGATTGCTCCTTTGGCCTGCGCTTGGCAACTGGCTTCCAATTGGCTGGACAGTCGGCTTTGTTTGCCTTGAATTCCCAACATTTGTCTGGTTTTGAATGGGGGCACTTGCAATGCAGACAGACCTTGCGTGGCTTGGGCATGACAGTAGGCATGGGCGTGGATGTTGGGGCACCAGTTGAGTTCTTTGTTTTCATTGCCTTTTTGAACATTTCCATCATTTTTTTGAACTGTTTCTCTTGATTTGACTGCATGATCATGGCAACCTTGGCAATTGCTAAGGCTGCAGCTTTGGCTTTGTCCACTTTGTCACTGGTGGCATCTGTTGCAGAGTGGGCAATGCTGTGGTCCATTGCCTTTACAGTAGACTTGTTGTGCTTGGTTCGATCAGTGAATGCCTTTTGCAGGAACACATGGAAGTTGGCGAATGTTCTGCTTGCTGCCAGCTTGGCTTTCCATTCTCTGATGGCTGGATTGACTTTGCCCAAAGCTTCAAACGCCGAAAGTGCAAAGGATAGTCAGAATGATGGATTTGCTGCTTTCCCTGCTTTGACTAACTGACATTCTATTTTGTCTCCTCTTGCAAACATTGTTGCAGGTGCCGGTAGATCTCAAACCTGGTCCCAAATGGTCCCATTTGCCTAAATGGTCCCAAGGAAAGTAGGCCTATATAATTAAACACGATCATCTCAGGCCTTAACAAGATGATTGTTTTGAAATTTAATGTTGGCGTAAATGATTGCGTATTTAATTAAACACGATCATCTCAGGCCTTAACAAGATCAAACTAATTTTTTCATGTGAAAACTAGGCAAAAAATCTTGTGCTCGCAACAGTTTTTGTGCACACAATTTACACATTTTTTAGATCACGCGCACACAATGTTTACTTATAGCAGAATAAGTTTTGGAACCATTTGGGCGAATGAGACCATTTGGAACCAGGTTTAGTGTACATCCAGGTGTCTTGATGTGATCCCAATCCTTCTGGAGCTGTTGGATCAACTTGGTGACATCTAAATACTCGAGGTCTCCACCATTCACTTGGAGATGAGTCAGGATCTCAAGTGGAGTCCTGTGATTGAAACCCATCATTTCACTTTTGAGATTGGCAATCCATTCCGGATCAACAGAATGAATGATGGCTTTGCACAGAAAGTTTTAGACAACTTGGTAAGTTTCATACTCTGCAATCACAGCTTTGTGCTCTGCAATTTGCCTATCATGAACAACTGCGTCTGCATCGACCATGGCAGGGTATGGTCCGAGATTGTTTGGGATCACAAATTGTTCGGCATTGTGCAAGAAGGTAATGTATTTGGCTTCAGGAATGACCATTCCAGCATGTCCATGTTGGCTTCTCCATTTGTGTTAGAAATGCTGCACACTGCATTGGTGCATTCTTTTGTGAGCTGATTCAAATCTTTGTTGGTCAGTTTGCTGTTGATTTTGGTGAATTTGAAATCCTTTTGACTGTCTTCCATGTCTTGTTTGACTCCCATGCTTGCAATGTTGTTCTTGTTTTTTAAACAGATTAGTTATAACTGCTAGACAGTGGCAACCAAAGTTATTGCATAAATAGGTCATAACAAATTAATGAGCTATTTTCTAGCAATTCCTTCAACTTTGCAAACTGTGAAAAACTGTGAAAAACTGCAAGAACTTTATATTTGAATTCTTGATAACCTTGCAGATCCTCTAATGGGATGATCCACTTATAGGTAGCATAGCTTGTCTAACACACTGTCAACCTCAAAGGAAAAGAGTATGTGAAAATCGAGTTAGATTGGGACTACAAGAAAAGAAAAGTCAATTTATCAATGGCACCTTACCTTCAGAAGGCCCTCCGACAATTTGACAACATCATTCCCGCCCAACGTCAAGACTCACCTTACCAGTACATCAAACTAAAGTACGGTGCAAAGCAACAATTTGCCCAATACGATACGCGGACCCCTGTTGGGAAAGAAGAGCAGAAGTATGTTCAGCAAGTCACAGGAAAGTTCAATTGGTATGCAAGAGGGGTTGAGAGAACAATGTTGACTCCCATCAGTGCCCTTACAGCTCAACAAGCAAAGCCAACTCAAGCAACAATGAAACAAGTTCAATAATTCCTCAATTACGCAGCAACGCAAGAGCCAGCAGTCACTACTTACCATGCAAGTGCCATGATCCTTACCATCCATGGCAACGCTGGCTATCTAAATGAAGAGAATGCAAGAAGCAGAGCCAGGAGACATCATTTTCTCTCCAAAAATGTTGACAACATCAAACAATGGTGCCATCTACAACAAAGCATCCATCATCAAATCCGTGATGTCATCCACCGCCGAAGCCAAGATTGGATTGTCATACACAAATGCATGCAAGGGGGTCGAGATACAAAACATTTTGGAGGAGATGGGACACAAGCAGCCTCCCACCCCTGTCCAAACAGACAATTTGACAGCTGAAGGTATAATCAACTCACGAGTGCAAACTAAACAGATGAAAGCCATGGAAATGAGATTTCACTGGCTGCTTGATTGGGGTGTCAATCAAAATCAACAACAAGGGGATCTGGACAAAGCATCACTCCCCTGTCTATCATTGCAATATGAGAATTGAGATTTTAACACAATACAAAGCAGTGATGGATCTACATGAGAAACTGCAGAAAATGAGCAATGCATGTAAATATGCCAATGAAGAAGTTTCTACGACACAGCATTGGTAGCTCCTCTGTGAACAACCGGGCTCAAAACCTCCACTGCAAGGGTGTGTTAGATTAGACATCTAGTGGGGTACAGTGGAGTTTTAGTTTGAGTTTTAGTTTTAGTTCTGAGAATTCAAATATTGAATTCTCAGGTTTGCAGTGTTTTAGCATGCATGAAATTGCATGACAATAGCTCATAAATTTAGTTACAACCTTTGTAAGCATCGTTACACTTGCCACTGTCAAGCATGCACAAGGGTGGTGAGGAGGTGGTGAGGTAACAGGTGTGGCCAAGATTAGGTATCCCAACTGATTTTAGAGTGGTGGATGGAGATACAGATCCTATTTCAGCAGATGAACTGTCAACCTTGACATACCATAGTTCCAAAATGTTATATCCATCTGCATAATTAGAAATTAGATCATCCATCTTGACAATTTAATCCTATTTGCTGGTGCATTCAATCCATCATAAATGAGGCGATTCCAATGTGAATTTTTGACATCCGCACTGATTCCTCTAAAATGCAATCCATTAAACAAAATGACACTTGCAAGAGAGAATTGAGTGTCTGGGGTAAAGAGAACTTTTTTGAAATGTTATCAAGCATATGGAAGTTTAAATAACCATGGATGGTCATCACCCAAGGACACAAAGAAAAAGAAGAGATGGCACATCTCAGTCTCGTGCCATTTTCTGGACAATGATTATCTTTATCTCTTTTGCATGGAGTTCAATCCGTTCCATGACAGTTTTAAATTGTTTCTTGGATTATCATGTTGGGATCTGTAACAATATGTAGCTTTTGCATTCTCCAATCTTTTGATTTCTTTTGGAATAAGTAATGAAGGGGGTAATTCTCTCCCATCTTGAGACAGTTTCCATAAATTAATAGCATTTTGCCATGTGACTTGAATAACTCAGGGAATGGTTTATAATCCATGAAATCTCCCCAACAATTCCATCTCTCTATGTTTTGCTCCATCTCAACCTTAATTGGTAGTGACCTCTTGATCGGAAAATCATGGTGGGCTTTAGAAAGTTGCCTTTCCTGACATTGTTCAGTGTTTCAAGAAGTATTGAATCCTTCTTC
>JALLPD010001711.1:0-11488 GCA_036940065.1 Cyclotella cf. meneghiniana | reverse complement strand
ATGGTATCTTCGTCCGTTTTTGACGGGTGACTGACAGACATGGTATGCCTTTCTATATGCCCAGTCTTATTTGTTATGGTATTTTGTATTGTACTATGGTGTATGTTTTTTTTCTATGGTACAGACTCGGCCTTATTCTCCATGGTGTGGACAAAACACCTGAAGCGTTAAGATTCTTGCTGCCTCGCTCAAATTCGCAAGATACATTTTTTGGCGTAGTTGCGGTGTCTTACCTTGGACTCTCAGAATATCACATATATGAATAGAATGTGCTACATCATGGCGATTTATAGGTAGCACATTCGTTTACAGTCGGTCGGAATCGTATACAAAAACATACCGGCGATGCAGGGCAATTATGTTGCGATGTTCTTCGCCTATCATTCTCCTATCACTTGTCGTATAATATACTCTACGATACCATACCATACTGTCTCATCACCTCGCCTCACAGCACGCGGCGCCAGCGCTGCGCCACGCCCGTCTTGACGTGCATATCGCGAATAACTGTAAACGAGCAATAACAGTGGCTGAAGATGAGACTTCCGCTGCAGCCGATGTCCTCTGCTGATTCTGGTGGGGTAGAGATTGTGCCCTCGCGCAAGGTTAATGAGATTCTGACTCCTGTGATTGGAGGTTGCAGCAACGATGTCACTGGCGATGACAAGATGTGTGACGATGGGGGCAATGATGAAAATCTGCTGGGCAAAGCCAACTGCGCAGTTTCTAGTAAAGGTGGACTTGGAAAAGGGAAAGATACTGAGGATTTGATCATCCCTGTTTCTTTTGCGATGGAGGGATTGTCGTTGGTAGAACGCCGCGCAGCACTGTTCAACAACATGCAAAAGATGCAGTGTGAAAAGAGAACGTGGTCGAAACCAAGCAAGGTCGGTTTGGGCGAAGGTAGCAATCATGACGTTAAAGTAATTTGCAGAGAGCACGACGGCAGAGCGCCACTTGAGCAGCAAAAGCATCTGGGGATATCAACTCATAGTGACTCATTGCTTATGGAAGAGGCGAATAAGAACACGTCTTCGACGCATTCCAGATCTTCGAGAAAAGTTCTATCTCCCTCAAACTTAGATTTCGAAAGCAAAAAGAAGGCTATATTCAATTTTGCATCGCAATCCACGACACGTGATTTTCTTGGGAAAGGACGAGGATTGAAATATGGCAAGAGCCATTTTGCGGTGTCCGAGACTTTCGATGATGAGGCGTGCGTAGAAAGAACAAGTGCAAAGGCATCTGAAAAAGATGACTGGCGTGGTGGTATTATTCTGAGGTCCATCGACTGTGACGGTGGTATTCGCAAGGAGAAGGTATCTCCATATGACAAGGACTTGGATTTGAAGTGCTCGGCTTCAATCGACGTCGTGAAGGTCAAGAACAGTTCTGATCATGGGTCTACGCAGAAATATCCGTCTCCTGAAGCGGGAGCTACAACAGCAGCAGTATTTTCTCCATCACCGCACTTGCTGAAACCGTCACAAATGAATTTGAAGAACTTGGATCTTGCGACCTTTTCGGAATTGTTGTTCCGGAACACGCCAGCAACGTCTTTAGCTCGGCACGATGACGATACTCATGTGATATCAACCATCACTTCACGCTTTGAGTCAAAAATACCCACGCCGCTTCAAATAGACGAGAAAAGATCTGATTTTGCCTCTAGGATCTCCAATGTTGTGTCCCCGAATCATTTCCCGTCCAAGTTCACCGATGTGGTTTCCTCCCAAACATTGTCAACTCCTTGCGAGTCATCATCATCGTGGTCACACGTCTGTAGTTATCATGTCACATCAGACCATGATGATGAAAAAGAGATTGATGTTGTCGCTGCTCTCTCTCCACATTTGTTGACACCGTCTCGAATGAATCGAGCAAGAACGATCGACACCGAGAAAACGGATGAGGTCAAGTCCATTGACGATTTAGCTGTCACAGTCGATGAAGAAATAACTCCCGTAAGTAAACTATTCTCTGATATCATTGGCTTTACTTCGAGCTTTTCGGAGGCATTGGTTTCTCCGAGGAACAAATGCGCGTCTTCGTTACGACAAAAAAATGTGAAGTCATCAACCGATGATCAAGGCAACACGATGAACATTGAGACTACTACTCATTTCAGCTCAATATCAAAAAATAGAGACACACGTCTGACGCATGAAGAAGAACTGTTCTCCGATTTTGCTGACTTTACTCCGGTTGGTGCTACACATGTTGACTCTCAAAATAAAATGATGGAAAAAGAAGGGTTCTTCGACTCGCCTTTCACATCGACTTTTGACGTGTGTGATAGATTTTCGTTTCCTAGTAAGAACATCGTGGGCGGAGAAAATTGCATCAAGGAAGACAAAGCAGACAATGAGAATACTCCGTTTGCCAACTTCGACAGCGAGTGGGAAACATCTGCCCTAACGCCCCTTGTTTTTGATGAGCCCACCGTAGAAACTGAGTCGGTGGGAGGCAAGCACGACGAAAATCGGAAGGGGCTCGATGACGAGTTAAATGAAATATTGAACATAACGCCTCCTGAAACCCCTGATGAAGGGCAAACGCAAGCCACCTTATCAAACGAAGTTACGAAGGAAAACGATACAACTGACAGCGATACAGTTTTTGGCAGCAAGTTCACTGAGTTAAGATCTCGTAGGGCCACTTGCACAGAAGCTCTGGATCGTATCAAACAAAATAATGTCGAAACTCCCAAGTTTCAGTTGGGAGAAGAATTATCGGCTATAGATGACGAAGATGACCAAGATTTTGTTGCCCAGACCAAAGTTTTCAAGGACAGATTGAATCCAGAGCTTTGTGATCTTTTCACTGGTATCACAGCAAATTTCGATCGAAAAGTAAATGAGCTCGAGAGAAAAATTAAGAACACAGCTGTTGAAAATACTTTGATTAAAGAAGAGATGTGCCATCAACATCAACAAATCCAAAGTTTAATGGTTCAACTTGAATCCTCGCGAGGTATGGTTCAAGTAAATCAAGAGTTGATGCGGGAGATTGAGAACTTGCGGCTGCAACTACAAGCAAGCGGGGCACCTCAAAAAAGACTTCGAGGAAAGTTCATATATGGAAAGAAGAAGATCAACAGGACTCTGAAAAATATTGGACTGTGATTAGGTCAATGCTGCTGCATAGAAAATAGAGTGATTGCGAGTGTAGACTTTTTTTGTGTTGTAACGCAAGATAATAAGATGTTATTTACTTCACTGCGATGCTGCCAGGACCTTGCACAGGCCTTCTATCATGACTGACTCTAACACGTGAATTTCTTTAGTGTCAGCGCGAATAATTATCTTTTGCAGCAAGATATCAACCTGTTTTTTAATTTCTCTGATCATAACACTGGTTTGAGCGGCCATTTCTATTTCAATCCAGTCATCTACAATCACCAGCCTGAGATGTTGAGTGGCAACAAGATTAGTAACAAATAATAAAAATGAAGTGAGCGTTTTCTTCTCACCTTTCGATGTGTTTAACAACAATTTTACCTCCAAAGAGTAGCAGTGCTACTGGATGGATGAAGCATGTTGTCGACACACAAGTGCGTTTGGACGTGTCGAATTTTTCGTCAAACACAACCCACTTCTGAGCTCTCGAATAGCGTTTCTTGGAGTTAACTGATGACTGATGGAAATATATGCGTTCGTCTCTGTGCCACATTTTGTAACCGAAGCCTACAGCTTGCTCTAAGCAGGCAACATTAGAATACAATCCGGCGCATATGACAGCATGTAAAATATCTCGGTTCTTTGCTTGTTTGTTGAATGAACTCAACTTCAGCTTCTGCTCATCTATCCTCCTGTCTTCATCCATTAACATGCTGCGATCTAAAAAACCGATTCCCGACAATAGATCAATGAACTGTTTACGAGCGCTGCCAATCTCACGAAGGCTCACATGATTAAGATAATTTTCGTGGCAAAACTCAGCACTTGTTGAAGTCTTTGTTGCTTTGATGTAAGCATCCCAGATATTGCAGTATGTCAAGAAATCTGAATCTGAATCTGAAAATGCCCGTTGCTTCACACTGGCCACAGCAGCATCGTTCGCGAATGTAGAAAATGGAGATTGCGACGACAAACTTGCAGCGACTGTCAATATAGGATCAATACAGTTAAAGAGGCATGCAAACAAAAGCATTTTGCCAAGTCGGACATCGACGGGGAGTATTGCGAGATGGCGACCTAACGGGGAGAGACGCTCTAATTGATTCTGATCGCATCGTTCGATTGCCCCAATATCTTGGAGCACGGTAAGAGCAGCTATGATATTGTCATTCGATGGTGGCTGAGGAGCCTTAGATAAGAAGTCGCGGCAACTCTTTGCGAACCCGCTAGCCAAAATAGAGAGACAAATCTCTTCCAGTGGCGCGCAATGTAATTCCGGTAAACTGGTGGGTTGCATTATGGTATTGGCTGTATAAGAACTGTAGAGTTTAAAGCATAATCCGGGTCGGACTCTTCCTGCTCTACCCAACCGTTGCTTGGCACTTGCTCTGGAGCACCAATCTGTGGTTAGTTGAGATGTCAACGTGCACTTGTTATGACGAAGCTCTCTCACTCTTCCTGTGTCTATCACGCATACGACGTCAGGAATAGTGATACTGGAGAATTGCATCCATAGAGAGAACAAGATGGTTGAGATAAAACAAAGATCAAACACGAACAAGATATACGGATAAAATGCACTTGAGTGGTGTGTATTTTATCAAAGATTCATATTACAATCATACCTTGTTTCACAAATATTGGTGGACAATACTGATGAAAAATTACAGTTTAATAGGGGAAAAACAAGATGAATGAATCAAATCTCTGGTTTCATTTCAAGAGGGCAAAAAAACGATAATAAAAACAAATTACTTACTGATTTTGCGTAGCTTTGTTTGAACGAATGCTCTTCGTTGATCCCGAGACGAGAGGGTTGAGTGCATTGGAATGATAGCAAAACGGTTCCTATTCAAGGTTCTGCTTCCTTCAAGGCGCTCTGTCATTGTTTTTATCTCGCCAATGCCAGGGAAAAATATGAGAATGTTACCAGTAGATAAGTCAACGCCATCAGCGTTTAGAGCATGACATGACTGGTCTCCAACTAGAAGAAGCGTGAGTACGTCTTCAATCAAATCAAAGTTCACGACTTCCTCGTTTACCCTTTCCATAGATCTCCGAGTTGTCAAGCTGTATGATGAATACATTGAAGATAGCTCTACTGGACCAGTAGACGAAGTCAAATCTACTACTTCCCTGCGCTTATCTCCGCCTCGTGTTGTCACCCAGAGTGATGTTTGGTCTGTGTATCTGTTTTCCAAGTACGCATACGCAGAGCCCTCCTCGATAACGTGCCCCGTTGCTTCCAGGACATCTTCGAGGAAATAATTTTTGATGGGAAACATTTTCCCTGGTACACTAATCAAGGGAGCGCTGTTGAAGTAGGAACAGAACAGATCGGAGTCAAGAGTAGCTGACATTAAGATGACCTTCAAGTCTGGCCGCGTTGTGTTAAGAAGCGTTCGAAGTATAATCAGCAACACATCAGTCTGCTGCTGGCGCTCATGTACTTCATCCACGAGAACATGTGTAACGCCAGCCAAATCTGAGTCGTCTTGAAGGCGACGTAGAACTATTCCTGTGGTACAAAATAGAAGCTTTGTTTGAGAGCTCTTTTTTGCTTCCATGCGTATTTGGTAGCCGACTCGTTTTCCGAGTTCATCACACATTTCTTTAGCAACACGCTCTGCCACGGACGTTGCTGCCACTCGTCTGGGCTGTGTGCAGATAATCTGGGTTTTATCCCCACGCCCCTCAAGCAGAGCCTGTTCCAAAATATATTGTGGGCCTACGACGATACAGAAGTATAGGGAGAGAGAAATACAAAACCAAACAAAGCTGCAACAAGAAAACCTTACACTGAGTAGTTTTTCCAGCACCAGTGTCTGCGCAAAGTATGGTCACAGAATGCTCTCGCACAGTATCCAAGATGTTCTCTCGGAAAGATGACATGGGTAGGTCGTCTCTTAAAGCTTTCATCTTAATGTAATCAGCAGTTGATTGCAGTCGCATAAAGTCTTCTTGTATTTTTTTGCCGAGAGATGTAGGCTCCACATGAGATATCGAAATCATCTTGTCTGTATCATTGTCTTCATTGTCCCAGTTCTCTGTCAAAATGGCACGTGTGGTATTCTCAGCTTTCACGGCTTGAATAATAGCAGTATTCTTGCCATTCATCTGACTGTTGGAGATCAAAGAAACAAGACGGTCAATACGCTGTTGTTTGACATCACTTTGCTTCTTCTTTGCCTGTTCTATCTCGTCCAACTTTTGTGTGTCCCATGAAATCCATAAATTTCGAAATGCGGGTGGAAATAAATGGTACAGAGGTAACGCAGAGTCAATTGTATAGAGAGCATGCGTTGCGAGATAATCCTTAAGACTGCTTCCTGGGAGAAAGTCGTGAGTGATTGCTTCCCACTCCGTCGGGGGTTGCTTCTTTGCCACGAGTATAGACAAACGAATGCCGGAGTTTCTGTCTTGCAGGTAAACATAAAAATGCTCAAACGTGAAATCCAATTCAAAGCAAATGCAGTCTTATCACGAAAACTCACCCCGGAAGTTTCGTATACTTTGGTTTCGAAAGATTATGTCTCCTGCATACTTCATCCAGCTTTTTTTCTGGGGTGGTGCCGGTCCAACCTTTAGGAATAGGATAGTCCAAGAGTTTCGCACGCTGTTCTTGCGGCGGCTTTGCCTCAGCGGGTGCGCTCTCGTCATGTCGTGTTTGTCCAAATATATCAAAGAAACCACCACAATCCTCACCATCGGCAGTTTCACATTCTATTGTTTCACATTCTTCTGGTTGTTTTGGTTCCTGGTGATGTTGCTGTTTCTGAGCCGTTCGATTCCTCTCAATCTTTCCCTTCAGCCGTTGCACATGCTGCCTCAACTTCTTCGCCTGCATTTGCAAGTCTTTAATCTCCTGCTTGCTCCTCATATAACTGTTGGCTTCATTCTTCAAATCATCCTCTAGCTCTTTCAGTTCTTTTTCTTTTTCCACAAGCATCTGTTCATCGGTTGTCAATGGCAAAGCCTGTGACTTGGTGCTGTCTAATCCCGCACTATTTGTAACAACTTCATTGTCGTCATCTTCGTACTCATATTGTCTCAATAACCACTTTTTCTGTTCTGATCGATCATCAATTTTCTCGGCGTGGTCTTCGACACATTCAGTTACTTTCGATGGCACTGGAAAATATCTACAAGCGAACTCTCTATCCACACAATTCTCTGATCTACTCGCAGCTCCATGTTTCTTATTATTCACCACGACCAAACTCTCCGCCGTAGAAACAATCATTCGATCTTCACGTAAGCTGGGCTCGGTAAATAATGGCGGCAACTCCATCGTGTCTACATGAAGACATAGAAAATCCAATGCATTTTCGAGAGTAATATCGTACTGCAGTGCAATGGCCGCCTGTTCTATTTGATCAACTGTGAATCCCAACTCGTCGAGTTTGTCTACAACATTTGATAGTTTGTATGGAAAACGGTCTGATGGGGAAGATTCTATCACACAAGTTTTTGATTGGTGGTTTGAGGAGTGGTTCGAGAATTGATCCAGCAACTCTTTCATATGTTGGTGGGTTTGTTGTGTCAACGACGAAGTACCCCGCGAAGGCAGATGGTGATTTTGCACTATGGGGCCATGGCAATAACCCCTGGATTCTGACGTAGGTGCAGTCTTCTTTTTTCGTCCCATTATTGTCGCTCAAAGAAAGAACAGTGGGTTAATCGGTGAGATTTGTGTTGTAACAAAGAATATTTGTACAATCCCACAGTGATTTGTCATGGAGATGGAGCGGGTGTTATGTCTGTTTTGTACAGTACAATACCATACGATACCACCATACCAGTTTTTTAGCAGAGGAATAGATATGGTACGTAAGACTATGCACAACAAGGATCGAAGCTGAGGGAAACCATCCTAAGGCGCAATCTCTCGCAAGACCTCGCAATGCACCGAACTATAGCGACTCACTAAAACACAAGGCAACACCGAACCAAATTCATCACAAGCCGTGAACCAACCTACTGGGTATTTTTGACCACACTGTATTTTAATAGAGATGCCCTCTTTATATTGTTTATTTATTTTTAATTGAACACAGCGGGGTCGTCACACAGGTTCACGCAGAGGGGGNGTTGCTCTATATTGGTATGAACAAAATAATTATTTTTAGTCACAATAGTGCAATAGCAAATTTTGGCAATATTGCGGTTCCTCTATTTGAAAAACAAAATCACAGCCTTAGAGCTCAGGCTCCCCCAGACCATTATATCGACCACATAGAATAAATAAAAAAGCCTGTATTGAAACAGAGCACATGAGCATTGAACCTATTTTTCAACGGACATATTACAGAATGATTTCCTTGCGCTGAATAATTTGAAATGCAAGCTTAATTAAATGAGTCGATTGTTTACTCAGCGCAACATGTTTTACATGCAGGGTTCACATCAAATGCTTGTTTTGCATTGTTTTTGACTCGTTATTTTGTATATAACAGTATTTCATAACAAAATAATCACGATTCTCACACTCTGATCTATTGCCCATTTTTGTATTCAATATCAATAACGTATAAAATTAATCAAGACAACCAATCTACAAATACATCAAGCAATAGATGTTGAATGTGTAATGACAATAAAGATATATTCAGGAATTTTCTCATTTATATTATTTCAGTCATTTCTCGCACACATTTTAAATAATACTGAATATTTTGGGTGGGTATTGACAATATGTAATCTAATACCATGTCATCTTTCTCAAAAACATACAAGTATATGATATTCATATATAGATATAAAGGTGTAAATAAAATATATACATATCTAGCTATTAATACATATATAATTTTGGTCAAGCTTGTAGAAAAGGGTACCATAGGTAGAAGAGGGTCAGCGGATCATGACGGTCAATTCTGCATTAACTTACATCAAAAATTGCATGTAAGGAGCGCACCTATGTGGTACATTTAAGAGGGTTGGTGGAACTTGAATGTAGATTTGGTATTGCATTTTACGTTGAATTTTATTCGCGATGAACCGGGTACCCACAGCTGACTCTGCTTAGTGCCCATCCAGCTGTGGCGCATACAATAGACCCACTGTCAGAGCTCCAGAAAGAGGCATAAACCAACAAGAATCATTGTCGGATTGCAATAGAAATAGTTATATCTCTCTTTTTGCGGGTAGTATTATCATAAGATGTCATTTTTCCCAATGAAGTAAGCATGGGCACCACCATTCTAGCTGTCCACTACAAAGGAGGGGTTGTTATAGGAGCAGATACATGAGTTTTCTTTGAATGATACAGTTGTTGCTCTCAAGTGATGCATGGAATCTTTCGACCTGTTGGTTTCTATCTTGATATACCTCCTCTAGTCAAACAAGTGTGTCGGGATATGTATTGAACAGATATGCTGCAAAATTAACATTTGTTCTGGATTGAGAAATCGATTCTTTCGTCATCCCCTCAGTGAGACAGCATCATAACATTGAATCGGATGACAAAGAAATCATGTTACAATACGGAACAAATGCCGTGAACAGTGAAAGTGTGGATAATGTGCAACATTTGCAAACAGTGGATGAGATCCCGAAATTCTCTTTAAAAAAATTGCCCCTTCCAGAAGCATCTACGTGTGTTATCTGTCGATCGGGATCTGCGGCCGATACTCAGCATCTCGCATCCATTGTCCGTACAGATCTTATATCACGACAACTCTTATACAGAATACGCGGAACCGTTACTCAAGTTGCCTCATTGTTACGGAATCTACTTTCAAATGATTCATCTTTGTCCGCAAGTTTAATCTGTGCTGGTTACGATCATGAATTGGAGAGAGGAGTTATATATTCAATTGCTCCTGGTGGGACAATATTTGAGGAGAAAATATGGGCTGTAGGCGGTTCAGGATCAAATTACATTCTCGGATACTTAGATGCATGTTTGCCAAAAGGTGCAGATGAGAACATTGACTATTTGGTACATTCGGAGGAAGAAGCCTTGGATATTGTCTGCAATGCAATCAGCTTGGCAATGGATCGAGATGGTAGCTCTGGTGGCTTTATTCGAATGTATGTTATAGATAGATTTGGAAGGCGGTTCGTTTCTAGGATGCCTCACCTCCAAAAGAATGGCCGTAACAGAGATAGAAACGACAGAGTGCTAGAGTCTTTAAGTCTCTTTGCCGTGGGCACCCCAATGAAAATTGACAATGCAAAATCAGACGAAGTGTAATTATTCTATGAAATGTTTCAAATTCTTAACAGCTTGAGATGTTCAAAGTAGGATATCACTGTAATTACGAATAAAATTAGTTGAGGCCACGAATCCTTACTGAAGATTGGAATCATCAACTCCAAACGATTAATTTACATGAGAGGGTTTGATCACAAGCACATTTATTAATGACGTCCACGCCTGGCCGTAATCGTACTTGACCTAGCATGATGAGAGATTGGGTTCAGAACTTTTAGTTGAAGTTATTCATCGCAATGTTGGAGAGAAGTACTTGCAAGCCTTTCTCCGGATCCTTAGGACTTGGAGGTGAAAATGAGAAGCATCAAGGCAATGGTATTTTTACAGCCGTCGTACTGGAAAACACCCTAAGAGAAGATGGTTATAACGAGTTTATTCCTGTCTACTAATAATTCCAAAAAATGGCTTTAGTCAACCTATTTCTTAAGAATAGCCTCCTTGTTATCGGCAACTGCCTGGGCAACTCCAGCATCGTCCATATCAGCATACTTGGAAAGATCTACAGGCTCCTCCCAAGAGAAGAATTTCTTACCAACCTCCTCAACACAATCACGTCCAAAGTGGCAGTAGGCAGCAGTCCTGTTGTACTTAGGCTCTCTCAATCTCAAGTCATGGGCCAAGGCACCAGGTCTGCAGTCAAACTCTAACTTCACAATATCTGTGATGGCAGCAGCAGTGAGTCCGGATTTTTCAGTTCTGTAAGTTTCTACGAAGAGGGAAAGAGGCTTGGCAACACCGATAGTATAAGATAACTGGACAAGTGCAAATTTGCACAATCCAGCCAAAACAATGGACTTGCCATCCAACGGCACGCGTAGGCAGCAGATCTGTCGACCTTGGTGGGATCCTATCCAGAGAACGCTCCTCCTCCGTGAGCTCCCCAGCCACCATAGGTATCAATAATAATCTTACGTCCAGTAAGGCTGGCATCTCCCTGAGGACCACCGATGATGAATTTTCCAGAGGTGTTAAGGTGGAGGTGGCAATCGTCATGGTTGTAGATGGACAATGCACTCTTTCCATTCTTGAGTGTGATGGCTTCCAAAGTCTTGACAATAACATGATCGTGGATGAGTTCGTTCATTTCGGCCATCGAGGGAGCAATTTCCTTGGGTCCAGTCCAGACGGGGCGGTTGTCCTTTCCATCCTG
>JALLPD010001710.1:0-11496 GCA_036940065.1 Cyclotella cf. meneghiniana | reverse complement strand
AGTCGTCAATAGTATCATCCAATCCCACCTAGGCAAGGAACCAAATGGAATCAGATGCCTTTTCATGGATAACAGGTATGCTTGTGCCAGCCTCTTCATCATGTAAAGGGAAAAATTTGACATCTTGTGCTCTGGTACAACAAGAACTTCTCGTGTTGGATGGCCCAAGGAAATTATGACATTGACTAAATCTGTGCCAAGATGGACAACTCTGACAAAGTATGATGAAACAAATCATATTTTATGCTTGCAGTGGATGGATAATAGGATTGTGTCTCTTACCTCTTCTTTGCAAATATCTGGAAAGGTGACTGTAACCAGAAGGAGTGGGTCAAATTTACTTCATCTAACTGTAGAAAGAGTGCTGAAGGCCTACCAAGATGGAATGGATGGAGTAAAGTGATCAGTATCATGAGCAAGGTACTGGTTTTGCATCAAAATCACACTACAAGAAGTGGTATAAGAAAATGTACTTTGCAGTTTTGGATTTCATGCTCCTTAATACGTCTTTTGCATGGAACATGTCTGCTGAGGAAGTTGATGAAAGGTTTAAACTCAAACAGAGTGAGTTTTATGCTGCATATTCTGAAGAGTTGATTGCTTTTATTGATCATATTGGTGGTGAGGGTGGTGCGTCCGTGCATATTCCAAAAGAGATTTTGAATGGACATAAACCCATACCAACAAAGAACAAAGAAAGATTTCGCTGTGCTGTATGCAAACTTGAAGAAGGTTGGCTATCAAAGAAAGAAATGTTACATCAGTATGGACATGGCTCTCGCCAGCAAAGATACATGGCAGTGTGTAACACTTGTGGAATCAGTGCACATTCGTTACCTGTTGCATGGCATCACAAAATCTTTGGTACCGAGGAACTTAAGGGGCTCTCATGCTTTGAGATAGCCCATCACTCAAATTGTGCAGGGTTATGGAATACTAACCACAATGCAGGCACAGAGGCAGTGAGAAAAGGAAAGAAAATCCGTCGACAATGTTACTATGTTTCCACAGCTCACCCAATTTACAAATATCTAAGGGAGTCATATGGGTTCACAAGATCCTACACCTATATTCAAAGGAAGAGAAAAGGTTTACCAAAAGACAATGGAGATTCAAGTGAAGAAGATGAATTTTGGGACACACAAGAGCTAGAAGATTCAGAGAAGGTATACGATGACAACTCTAGCAATAAGGAAAAAGAATTGGGTGTTTGAATAAATATTTGGAGAATGTTTTTTATGTTAAAACAGAAAAATAATCAATAGATATGTTTACAGGTGAATCTTGTCCTCTAAACAAAATAACAACATAAGCTCCTGAAAACAATATCACAACCTACGCATCCATATGACCCATGTATTCTCCATCCGGGTCAGGAAAAAAGTCACGAATCAATTCAACCACACAATCGGGGATACCACCCTATTTCCTCGACCAAGACGTCCATGGACTGCATATTTATACGTCTGGTATAGATTGCGGCGGGCAACATTTGGCGCAACATCACCTAGCGAGGTACTGTAACTGCGGAAGAGATCTTCATACAAGACAGCTGTGGCATGGTTGCATGAAGGCATGTCGACCATGATGTTTTTGTATCAGGGAACGTAAGAGAAGGACAAAAATATATGAAGCAACGAAGGAGGATGTGAACATCATTTTGGGGATGCGGGAAACAAAAAACACATCAATGCCAATTCAGTGGAAGTTAACTAAAAATAACAAATATCTAGTCCACTTGGCCAGATTAGCGATAGATCGCTAGGCCAATTTTGGACAAGATATTGGCTTAAAAAATTCTTGATCTGATTGGCGTTAATTTTACTTGCTTTACACATTTTGGAATGGAACTTTTTAATTGTTTCCCGATATGTCTAATTATTTTTTGTCGTACCATAGCTAAAATCAGTTGAAATTCGGTTTTGACCCTTGATCACCTTGAAAGTGGAGAACCAATTTCTCTCTCGACGCAACCTGACAACAACCCAGCTACACCAAACGCTGACCATGATGGCTCGAAAGAACCTTCACCTATTCATCCAATCATGCGTACTTCTTTCCGCGGCGCATGCGTTCCTAGCTCCAATCCAGCATGGTCGCGCAGCAGTCTCCCGCCATCTTGAAGCATCATCGCAACAACTGCGGAGCGAACAATACCTCAACGACGAACAGCTCTCCTTCTGTAAAGCCTACCTCAACGAACACCACCAGTCCGATATGTTGCTCCCCTTCATCCAAGCCTTTACGGACGTTGGAACGACATTCATGCGCAAGAATTTGTGGTTGGCCAATAGCTACTCCATACTCGATGCCAATGTCACAGACATTACTAGTCATTCTATCTTAATGGACGTTAGTATACAAGAGGGGGGAAAAATGAAGGTCGAACAGGTGGAAGTTCCTCTGGATAGTGAGCCCGTGGAGGGGATGGCGAAAAAGTATAAAAACTTACCACAGATTGATCCTATCTGCTTGGATGGGTCTATGCCGATTGATAATTTTGTTAGAAGAGTCAACCGATTGTGCAATATTGTCAAGGCGTATGCGGCCACTGGAAAGATGATTCAGATGGGTGTACAACTTGGTGGTAGGGGAGTTGGAAGACTGGTGCGTCAGAAACGTTGATTTTTTGTAACCACTTTTTAGACTTTTTCAGGCCTCTATCTCAACTTGCCACACATCATTTGGCAGCGTGATGATATGTACCTAAATCAAGTTCCACACAGTAAGTCATTTGGTTGTGTTGATTTGTATTTCGTCGTCGCCCACGTAGAGCCCAAGCACCCGATATGAGTCCACGGGTTGATTTTGGGTATTTTGTAAAGTGGGCAAAATTGAATATCAGAGATATATCGGCACTTTTATTCACTATTCCTGGAGAGAAAAGCTGCACGCTTTTTTCGGTGATGGGAATAGTAGCCCAGTGAAAAATCGATACATTCACTCTTTTCACTTGTTGATGTTTCTTATTGTCCCTTTCGTTGCATCGTTGCGAAGACCGATTTGTGCGCAAGTATTTCTATGACATGGCTGCGGAAGCTGCACTGAAGGCTGCAGTTTTGTGTTCCGACCACAAAATCTCAAATCGAATGAAGATGACGGTCATGTTTCCTGAAATGAATCCTTCCATGGATTCTTACAGGTACGTTCAACGCGTTCATTTCTCATGTTTTTTAGTATCTTCATGCGTATCTTTATCTTGTCTAGGATTGGAACTCTTCTCGAGTTGGCTCGCTCCATAGCAATCAAACTAGCGGAACAAAACCTTCGTGTTCGAGTATGCGTCCAAGGCTCCATGGGCGTCGGTATATTTACGGGAGTACCTAAACAACTTAACGGGGTCTACACCTTATTACAAAGGATGGACTGGGAAAGCGAACCGGGAGAAGAAAACGAAGGAATGGTTGGGGACTACATCAATTTCGGCTTTGTAGGAAAAGAACACGTGGTTAATGCAGCTGTTCCCGGCGATGCTGCTGGGACGAAGCAAGATGATGTATTTCTCATTTTGTGCCCACAGAACATGGTTGGATTGGAATCATCCATTGTTGGACCATTATCTGAAATGGTAGATGCGGCTGGTGATCGTCCGGTCATCCTTCTTAACCCTGATCTTGCCGATAAAGTCAGTAGCCAGGGACAACGTGAGTTATTGATGATGGGGAATTTTATCAGATCCGTAGTTCAGCTTCTCATTCTTCGGTCTTTTCATGTCTTGGGAACAGAATCTATTCGCGGCAGGCAGCAGCGTTTGGATTTTGCCAATAGCTTTGAAACAATCTTTCAGTTTCAGAATATTTACTTCTCTGGCACAAGCTATTTTCCCATTCTTGGAAGTGGTAAGTGCTAGCGTGATAATACTGTCGCACCTTTTGCACTTGTATTCATTAATCTCATCTGACTCTTGGTTATTTTGAAAGTCGTGAAACTGGGTCCAACTGAGCCATGGGTGGCACATCAGAGAAGAGATTTAGCAGACAATGGAGGTGAAGTATATCTACCGGTTTATTCTTCTGAAACTCAACCCGAAAGTGACATATTAATGGGAACGTTTAGTCGCTAGAGTAGTCACTAATTAAGAGGAATACATTGTTGGTCGGACATGTACTCAATTCTTAAGTGTCAATTTTTTGACAACACAAAACATACTTCTTTTTGCCTGCTTCGTTAGAATTGGTGCCCCAATCTGGACTGTCCTTCCCTTCTAACTCTTGAAAGCTCATACACGTTGTCGCCATGTTTTCGTACTTCTGACCGATCATAATCCAATTGTTATCCATACCACCTACTGGGGCCCACTGCTCACCTTCGGCATTGAAATCTACATTGTGTCCTCCAATTGGCGCTTGACCTTTTCCATTTGGACAAATCTGAAATGATGAATGTGAATTAACAAGTCAATGTTCAGGCTGACGCAAGAAAAGAGCAACAATATTCATAAAAACGATCAAACTTACCGCTACAGACGGACACAGTTCTCGATTGCCGTTTGCCGAGCAGAATAACACTGCGTCATTGTGAGATGCCCCATTCCATCCGTGGGATTGATCATACCACACAGGCTTCAATTCATTTGTCATTACTTCGTCTAGTGTCATAGCAACTTCAGAGGAATCTGACTGGACATAATTCTTCTTCTGGCAGCACAACACGTGTTCCTTTTTATCTTCTGAAGAGCCATCATCATTCCATGGAGCATTAGTGCCGTAATTATCGGAATAACTTGTGCATGTGTCAATGCCATCAATCGAGCCTATTAGCACCCAATCCGCTGAAGTGTTCGGGGTGGCGGCTACGGGGGCCCACTGTTCTCCATCGAATGGGTCCCGCCCGTAAAATACTGAGCCTGATGCACCATTCGGACAATACGCATCGCTATTGAAGATGCAACATTCGAGTGCGTTTGAAACATTTGAACAGACTGCACTGAAAAGAAAATAAATAAAATCGAACGGACTCACATAGGACATAATTCCATGTCGGCAATGTGTTGACAAAAATCCATTGATTCTTCAATAGTTGTGCCATCATAACCGTGCTTACGCTGCAACCAAACTGGGTGGTAATGATCCAACACTTTCTGCTCCATGGCGTTAGGTGTTGAGTATATCGGTGGCTGGTTAGCTAGAGCTACAGCCTCGGCGATTGTCGTGAACCCATCATCACAACACATGACATGTTCAGTTATGTCTCCGTCACCCATGCCATTCAGACCCCAAATAGGGGGATGGGGATGCAAGGAGTTATACAGCTCACAAGTATCCTGAGAGCCGATTTGGACCCATCCATTAGGAACGTCGATCAGTGGTGCCCACGACGAAGAAGCGTCTTTTATTCCCCCGTAGAGATGAACACCAGGCCCAAGGGGGCAATATGCTTCATAGGGACAAAGAACCGAGTTCCGGCTAGCACAAAATTCAATTGCGTCAGAGTACGACGAGCCCTTCCAAAGCGTGCGGTCATGCCATACCGGCTGAAACTTTTCTTCCATTTTGTCAAAGGTGACGGTAACGAGTTTGTCATTTGTTGGTTTGTTGGTCTTGTGTTGAGTGGGAGGTGGCGTAACCGGGCTCGAAGCTGGCTGCAACGATGGTTGGTTCGTGGGGGGAGGAGTTGTCAATGGAGTCTCTACAGACGTCGATTTACAGCATAGCACATTTCGTGTGATTGCTTCAGTTCCTTCGCCTGTCATTCCCCACGCAGGAGCGCTTCCGTATACAGTGTTATAAACTGCGCATGGATTTGTCGCATCAACCTTTACCCAGCCGTTTTCCATATTTCCAAACGGAGCCCAAGCTCCCCTGCCTCTCTCGTCGTCTGTCGGTTCATCTCTTGCTCCTTCGAAAAGACAACAGAAAACAGATCGAAAAATGTAAGATGCCGAAAATTTGCTCAAAAAGCGTTGATTCAATGGCGCTTCGTTCTTACCCAAAATAGGTGTCTCGTGAGGGATCGGACATATCACTCCTAGAGGACACAATTGCATGGCTCTAGCTCCATATCCCACTTGTGCTGAACAAAAGGACTTGGCCTCGATCCAGGTCTGACCCGACCATCCTCCTGGACGATCAAACCAAACGGGAGCGTGCATTTCAGAGACACTTGCATATATCAGCTCGTAAGCCTTGTCATTCCTCGGGGGAGTAGTCGCAACACTTTCCTCTGTTACTTCCACTGTAACAAGGTAAGAAGGAGCTGGCGTTGGCGAAGCTGTTGCGGCTGGCGCTGTTGCGACAGGAACACTGACAGAAGCATCACTTGACGCGTCTACACTAGCGTCAGGATTATTCGGCTCAGTATCACCCACAACAATAGCGCTACTTGGGGCGATCGCATCCTCTTCGGCAGAATATTCCTCGTTTAGTTCGCAACACGCAATGTTCCTTGTTTCCGCTTCATTACCCCCACTTTCCCCCCAAGAGGGAGGTTTCGAGTGCACATTGGTATACTTGATACATGTCATGGAACGGCTCACTCCGACCCATTCACTTATTCGATCTGCTGTAACTACTGGAGTCCAAGCTACACCACCTGCCGGCTCAAATTTCTCGCCACCATAAGGGCTATGTTGAGGTCCATCGGGACAAATAGCTTCAAAAGGACAAAGGATATTTTTCTTTGCGGCACAGAACTTTAATGCTGCGGTGTAAGTTTGACCGTCCCATCCCGTGCTTCTACTGTACCAAGTCGGCTTGTATTCCTTATTGCTGATGTTTTCAGAAAGGACTTGCTCCCAATTAGCGTCGCCGGGTTTGACTGCTGCCTCTGTGGTCGTGGTCGTCGTCTGCTGTGCCCCGGGGCGTTGTTTGCTGTCAATTACGTGACTTGCACAACACATTATATGTTGGGTTATGATTTCGCTCCCTGCTCCAGTTTCTCCCCATGAAGGTTTGCCTGAATACATGTCTTTCCACTCTTTGCACTGCCCATTCTTGCCAATTTGGACCTGTTCGTAAGTAAATTTCGATGGTTCACGTCAAGAGAAGAATGAGCTACATCTAGAGAGTAACGAAGAATGCAAACCAAAGAGATGTATATGCCAGAGTACATGACGAGCTGTGATGTCCAACGGGGTTCTATCTGATACAGGATACAGCAGTTGAAGCAAACTTACCCAACCATTTTCATAGTCAATCAGAGGTGCCCACGACTGTGAAGCTCGTTGTCCTCCTCCTAACGGGACGGTTGACGGTCCAAGTGGGCAGTAGGCTTCATGGAAAGAGACGTTAGCAAGAGGCAGATAGGAGGACCCTTAAATGCGCAATCACTTAATAAGTGAGCAAAACACAGCAGACTAAAGACTCCACTAACCTTCATACGGACACAAAATCCTACTATTCGCGGCACAAAACAAAATCGCCTCGTCATAACTCTGCCCATCCCATGCATCCTCTCTTTCATACCACAAGGGCTTGTACGTTTCCACCACCCTCTGATATTCCTCACTCTCTCGTTGTGCCTCGGTGAGTACCTCGCTTCCGTCAGTGATGGGAGCATTATCCGCGTGAAGCATGTCGTGTAACTTGTCTTCCTGATTGGCAAGCACCTTTTTCAAGTCATTCTCCCATCTTTCTCCATCGGGCGTCCTGGAGAGAGTGACCCCCAAAATGATGGCGATGAGGGCTGCTGTGGCCACCAAGCCGGCGATGCACCGCTTGTCCTTGAAACTATGTAGAATCGGATGAGTATACCTCGCCTTCCTACTGGGACGCGTGACCCCCAAATCTTGATACATTTCATCGAGCTCATCCTCTTCCTCGCATACGACTTGATTCGGGTCTCGCTTCTTTTTCCTCCATCCTCCCAGTTTCCCCTTGATGCGAGTGCGAAGCGGGACTGCCTCCTCCGCATCTCCCGGAGGATCCATGAGTCCCACCGCAATAGACTCCTCGTCCGGTTCCAACGGTCCCGCGCGTATCACCGGGGCTGCAGCGGGGGGCAACTCCTCTTGGATCTGTGAGAGGTATTCGCGATAACTCGAGAGGATGTTGTTGGTCCGTTCTCGTTCTTCTGGTGGAGAGGCGATTAGGCCGGAGGCTTCGAGGTTGGATCCTTCAGCTTCGTCTTCGTCGCTGTCGATGCCGTAGTTGGATTCGTCGTTCGAGGGAGAAGGGGGGTCGGTGGTGCTCATGGTGGATGGGATTCGATTTTAAAGGCTGATGGCGGCTGATCGCGGGCAGATCCGATAGTTTTATTGTGTGAACATAATATTATTATCTTGAACAAAAAATGCATGTGGTAGCTGGATTTGCCCAAAGATATGAAAATAAATATGTATTTTACATAATATGATACAGGTACAAATATGGAGAAAAGAGCGCAACCTACCTATCTGTTGGAGGCTCGTTTTATGCATATCCATTATTTTTGATGGATTTTGGATTTTTCGGTGCATCAAACTTGAGTAGAGGGTATGGTGAATGACAGTGTCATATTATTATGTGTTATAATACTATATTATGTCCTGTACACGGAGAATGAAAAAAGGTGCAGGGTCAGTATGCAAACGAAACAGCCCGTCAGATGATCGGTCACTGGTCGTTTTATCTTACCGCCTGAAGAATATTAAAGAGATGATATTGCTGGTGTATTTTGTGCGCACAGGACTGAACATGATGTTCACTAAGTAAAAAAATACAGAAACAAGATGGATGTGCGCTGGTCATTTTTCGACAAAGCCAGCGCCAGAGGCGCAAACACTACTTATGTCTTAATCCGTTTTTCAACATGGAATTCGTTGTATGGTACTCTAACAAGAAAATATTGTTAGTGAAAAATAAGAAGGAAAAATCCCATGTTGTCCCAATTTCATCTCAACAACCATTGTGTACAACGGAAATCCACACGATCGGTTTTCCCTTCTCTTGTGAAACAAGAAGGAACCAGATAATTGGATTTTGGGTGTAATCTTTTTATGCACAAAATGAGGACGAATTTGGCAAATTTGCACATTGCACATACTAGAAAAGGTATCTTTTGAGTTGCAGCTGATGTTTATGTGAAGTTATGTTGTCTCTTGTCATGGAAGATTGTCATGTATAGTTAACTCCAACTAAGACCATCATCATCTCTGGTGTCTATTTTTCAGGGTCTAATTCATGATATGTTGTGATCCCTTATCCCGGGGTCTAAAACCTGAACCCTCCAAAAGTGCATGCTGCCCTAGGGTATTTTCTTGCTTTTGGGGTCTTTTTCCATGTTGTCTTAATGTAATCCAAGACCTTCTATATTCAAGATGAACACTCTACTAACTAAACATTGTAACATGTCCTAAGTTAGAAGATGATTGGCAGGTGTTGTGATCTGTAGAATCACCAAGGAGGTACTAGTAACAAAATATAAACCTCAATAACTTCCAAAAAATCAAACAAGGCCCTTAATCTATATCAATAAAAATTAGACCCGGGTTGATCAAAAATCAGGGAAGTCTATTTATTAATCCTGACCGATAACGAATCCGGGAGTGCACATGCATTTGGCAAAACCGGGGTCTTTATTGGGACCTGAGAGCTGCAAATGGTCTATTTCAGCCACAGAAACAATATAAGATCTTGGTTTGAAGCTGAGCGTGATACAAGTTTGTGTAGATTCTGACAGGTAGTACAGTAGAAGATGTTCTTTACAGGGATATACCATTGAAACAAATATCCAAAGAAATCGATGTTTGTCTGGATAATATTCTGCATTTTCTGTCTTTACACAGATTCCTGGAAGGTTTACCTTTTTACTATGGGTAAAAGAAACTTTTAATTTGAGTACACATGTGTTCTAAATCAGGCAGATTTTTGGCCTTTGCCAGGAATTGAATTTGTAGTTTTAGCTGGCTTGTCTTTGCCGTCTTTCCAGTACTCTGCTTCGTCAAAGCTGTCTCTTTGATTTGCTTTTCAATTTTCGGCAACCATCTTCCCCCAGTTTTTTGATAGAAGCTTACTCTCTTTGAATGTTACACATTGACCCCAAAACTTTTCCAGACAATATTCCACTGCTACATGTTTTACCACTCAGATCTCTTGCTCCACAAGCAGCTACAGCAGAATTTGACTTTCTTGACGTTCTATTCCCTCATGTTGTTTGGACTTCACATAAGATGTTCGAAATGTTTCCTGCTTTTAGTAGAGCCCATGGGTTTTTCAAGGGTCTCAAGTATTGTCTAAGTTAATTTCAGGAGAGGATAGAGTTGCATATGAAACAGCCTTTCTGATTGCAAAATAGCTTGTCTTGAATGGCTTTGAGTCATGGCACAGCTCATAATCCCAGTATGACCGTAAAGAATCCTTAATGATCACGCATCAGTGTGAAGATGACCACATGTCAGAGGCTCAGCCAATTTCCATCTGGTCCCATGGTGCAAAAAGTAGGCCATGCACATAAAAAAAATGCATGCAACATTCTTCACTTTCTAGAAAGGAATGCACTCAAAGAAGTCATTGCCTATTGCTTGTGGCCAATAATTGACAGAGGATGTGAATGATGTAACTCTGCCCGCAATTTGGGAAGACTAGACTCACAATTGTAAACTGAAGAAATGGTAGTAAGGCATGCTTTAGTAGTACTCACCATTAATTACCATTTTACAATATCTTCGCAAGGTAACAACATACATGCATCTTTCAATTACCTGTATATCTCAAACTTGAAAAATTCTCTCACTGAAAAAGGAAAAGGATGAGAACATGGAGGAGTGGGAGGAGTTGTCCTACCCATGTGTAGAGGCCCATTTGTATACAAGGAGGAAGTATACTTTGAAGTATCTAAAGGGTGATTACCTGTGCATGTAGGATTGGTTAGCAACTAATGGTTCTGGCTACATACGGTCCAGGAGTTGATTACTGGTGTAGTACTGAGTTCTACATAAGACCTACCTCCAAAAAGTGACCACTTCAGTCTAAATGATTGGTACAAGATTGTATGTTTGCACTTAGAGTGGTAACTTTTGCTGAAGACCTGTGCGAGTCATATACGACTATGCAGACCAGTATGTCGGGAAAATTGATAAGCATGTCTAGTTCATATTTATTTTTGATATTTAAAGGTTGTAATCTTGAGATATGTAAGTATCTCTGAGAGAGCTGTGGTGTGGAATATTTGTCCATGGAGGACTCCTCTGGCTGTCCGGAGAGCAAAGAGAGAGTTTGTCAGCAATTTTAGATCAATCATAATTTAATTAATTTCTTCAATTTCATCTTTCATCCTAAGTTGCAGATTCCGATCAGAATTCTGGAAAAACTCTGATTCCGCCGGAAATTGCAGCCAATTTGGCCTGAACCATGATTGCGGGCATTTCATTATTCCAGCGGAATCCTGAGATCCTGTAAACAGATATGGCAGTAACCACAAGGTTTAGCCACCGGAATCTACAGAATTAGACAGGTCTGGCACTGGAACCATTTTCCCCACGCAAATACACGTGCCACCTAGTGCCTGACATAGGCCAATTATCAACCTTCTTTAATTATACCCCATAAGCTTCCACCTGGAACTTCTACGGGTACTTTG
>JALLPD010001709.1:0-11483 GCA_036940065.1 Cyclotella cf. meneghiniana | reverse complement strand
CCTCAGCATGTACTTTTGCTGCAAAGCCAACCTTGCAAGAGATGTGTCCATCCTTAACCAAAAATGCATGAAGCTCAGACCCCTTTTCCGTTTGGATTTTTTCAAGGTAACAATACGGCCAACAACCACAGAAGAACCACAGACATGGTGGACCTCACAGCTACAGCCCAATCTACCATTATTCAGTCCAACAAGGCGAACATTGCTGCTACAAATATGAGAAAAATGATGGTTAGCATTTCTGATCACTGTTGAATTTTTGGTTCATGCACATCAGCAGCATTCAAAAATATGCCACAATGGATGAACAAAAAACAATTCAATCAAAGTTTAAAAAAACTTTTATCATTGATCTCAACAAAGATAAATCAAAGGTGAAGATGGTTAGTGTTTGCAACTGTCATGAGACTATGTCCAATTGCAATCAATGTTTGTTGGATCCAATCCATTCGCATCCAAGACATTCGCATCCAAGACATTCCCATCCAAGACATTCACATCCAAACATTTGCATCCGAGATGCACACATCTGAGACACTTGCATCCAAGAGTCAAAAACATTCATGTGTCCAAAACATTTGTGTCCAAAACATTCGCATCCGCAACATACGAATCCAAAATGTTCCCATTCTCTTGATGATTGCAAAGTCAGAATATCACACAACAATCCACATACTGGTATTCACTGCGTCTCATGTTCCTTCCAATCATCATGATTCTGAAGCAGAGAAATGGGGGAGTTCTGCTGAACAAATCACTTGAGGAGGATTATGGTACTGTTGAACCTAGTAGTGTCATTGAAGGGTTTCAAGGAACAACTGTGATCATTGATTGCCAAAGGCACAGATTTTGCAAAATTGTGGCAGTTTGACGAAATACATAAGCCATAGTTGTTTGCAAAGTGGATATTTCTACACAGATTTACTTCACATAAAAGTTCATTTTTCTTGTTGTGTAGAATTAATACTACCTCCTACTTGGTGCAACTGAATGATAAGGACAGCTGTAACAAGATGATTTGTTTGAAATTTAAGGCAATAACAATTTTTAAGTGAAGTGAGGAAGTGAAAATAAGTATTCCATCTGCCATAACAAGATGATTTTTTTGAAATTAAAGGCAATAACAATTATTGAGAGAAACAAGAAAGTGAAAATAATTATACCATCTCTGTAAGTTGTTTGGAAGATTTTTATATNTACTTTTCATACGATTCATTTTAATACTCACATTTCATTAGTTACACATAACTATTAGAAGTTCTTTACATATTTTAAATATATATATTTATATAAGTAATATTCTTTCATAAGAATAAAAATTACATCATAGGGGGGTGATGCTAAGAGCATTAAGCCACGACATAGGGCTGTCAGAAAAAATGACAGGATATGTTACATCTATGGTCTGAACAACAATCATGTTTGTTCCTTCCCATTTTTCTTCATTTTAAACCTTTTGCTTTCTTGAATGAGCTTGCATTTCAGTAAGTGTCAAACATTTTTGCACAGATGTCCGTTTTTTGTCACAGTTCATAGTTTAACCAGCCCCCACTTAGACACCAACATTACAGTGATGACAGTACACAGCACATGTAATTGTGATGAGGCGTCCCGTAGACACACTCTCTTGAACCTTTCTTACTTGACAACCATGATACAGTTGAAGTTCATGTTTGAGGCTTTTTGTAGTATTTTTTACCCCTTTTTAAATTTCTTTATGTTCTTTTTGGCTGATAGTTGTGATTGTGAGCGCACGTGCATTTTTGGTGAGCGGTTTCCCATCCAAGGTTTCCCGTCCACGTTTCTTGAACCATCTTTACTTGACCACATGATGCATGACAGATTTTGTCTGTTTTAGTTTTAGAGCTTTTCTATTGTACTTTTTGCCTCTTTGTTAATTGCCATATGTTCATTCTCCCTCTACCATCTTTTTGGTTCATTGGCAACACGCCGAGTCTGATATTTACAAATGCTTGAACCATTTTTACATGCACCTCAAAATTTATTTTTTCACATGAAATTCTGTTTTTTGGAAGATTTTTTGTGTGAAAAGATTATTTGGGGGTTGTTTGTTTTTGTTTTTAAAATGAAATTTTACCTCTATTTTTTGCTTTTATTTTTATATGACATTTGTTTTTTATAAGAAATTCAGCTATTTTCATGTACTTAAAACAATTCATATGAAATGAATGTTTCTTTTTTTGATTTTTTGAATCGAAATGAAAGATGACCTCTTTTGTTCTCTCATACAACAGTTTTACCTTCACATATTTCAAATGAAACCTTGTTGTATTATTCCTTACAAAATCATTTTTGACCAATTGGAGAGGAGTTTTGGAAAGCAACAATAAACCTAATTTTGGGAATCTCTTCTGGGGTAAGTTTTAGTTTTTTATTTATCATTAGGTGATGTACCTTCTCTAGACAATGCTGCTCAAAAATTATCTTAATTTGTTTTTTGTTGTGTTTTTTTTGTTTTCATGTGAAATTTTCAGTCAAAAGATTTTCTCCCACCAGATAAAGTCAAAGAATCCATATTGTGCGGTACTTCTATTTTGGTATTTTTCAAAAGAGTTGATTTTTCATATGAAAAATAGTTTTGATTTCATATGAAATTTTCTCCAAAAAATTTTCCCCCCAAAATTTTCTTATTGTTTTTTCATATGAAAAACGAATGGATTTTCATTTAACTAGGGATTTTTCATGTGAAATTTATTTTTATGAAAGGGTTTGTTTTATTTCATATGGATCTGTCAATAAGTTTTGTACACTTTTCCTGGGGATTCGGGTTTCATATCAAACAATCATCCCTTTCTAATTTTCATATGAATATTTTTTTTGGCTAAGGAATGTCAACACTATGCTTGTGACGGCATGTCGTTGTTTCTTCCTAGCATATATGTTGTCATGCTTCATTTTGAAATATGACTAATATCATATTTATTTTATTTTCATATTAATTGTTTTGTTAGGGTTAAGTTAGCGATGATGGACCACACCTTGACAGTATGTGATTTTTCATGTAGGTTTTTAACTAAAAAATGACAAACCACATGGCGACGGTACGTTTATTTCATCTTAACATATATTTTTGTTGGGGCATTTATATGAAATAATGCAAAATTCATGAGTTTTATCTTTTTTCATATGAAAAGTGTGTGTGTGGATGACTTAGTGATGAAGCAGTCAGTGAAATTTGTGTGATTTACATGTAGATGTTTTCAACAAATAGATACAAACTACATGGTGATGGTGTGTCAATTTCTTTTTCTTGTAATATATTTGTGTTGAGTTTCATATGAAATATTTACTATTTTTTTGTATTTTATATTTTCTTTCATATGAAATGCATTTGTGCTTTTACTTTGTGATAAACAAAATAGCATGTTTTTCATATGAAAACATGTGATTCCATATCAAATCATGCAATTTGGCAAGGTGCGAGTGGATGGGTGAATTAGCAGGAAGTGAGGTTTTCCCACATGGGGTGAGAACTCTGTGTTTTTGCCTCATTCATGGTGTAATATTTTTGTGTTCATTTTTCATATGAAATATTACTGAATTTTTGATTTTATTTACATTTTCATATGAAATGTGATTGTTTTGAGTTTGTCAGGGATGAGCAACACACTGACAGTGCCTGATTTTTTCATATGAAACATGTGATTCAACATTAGACAATCTTATTTTGGCATGGCTGAGTAGATGGGGGGAGTAGGGAGGTGATTGAGGTTTCCACATGGGTGAGATCTGAGGTTTTTAACCCATTCATGGTTTTGGATGAAACTGGTGTCTTGGTGATTGGGGGGAGTATTACTTATATCATAATTAATTAACTTCCTTTAACGTATGCTAGAATAAGTCTTGGTACTATTTGGGCATGTGGGACCATTTGGGACCAGCTTTAGTGTACACCGAAATGTCACATACTGGTGTATTCACCAAAGATGAGAACCTGCAGTGGTTTAATCTCCATACAAGCACAACGGAAAGACACAACTTGATTAGAATCCCCAACACTATTTCCGGGGTAACAATGACTGCCGCAAAGAAGGCATTATGTTCTTATGTTCTATGCATTCAAAGGGGAAAGTGTTCCGACAAACTTAATTCATGTGTGACTCATGTGTGTTACCTCTATCTTTGGTCACAGTTAGCAACTGACATTCAGTTTTGCGTTTTTCTAGAGAAATCCTTTTTCTAGGCAAGGAATGCAATTGGTCCTTGACTGTTTTGAAACAGAGGCAGAAATCCACATGATGTGGTGAGCAAGAAGCAGATGCCATGCAAGATCAAGGTGATGTGGAGGACTCTGGGATGACAACAATCAGTTAGTGTTTGATGATAGTTATGATGATGACACGGGTGATGACTGCAACTTGTCAATGTTTGATAATAACCAGAATACTGTTCAAAACACCGACCAGAACACAACTTGTGAATCTGATGACTCATTGATATCATCACTGCCACCAATTGAAGATAACCTGTGAATGCACCTCATACATCTTCTCCATCACAACAACCTGCCAGGGTGGGGGGTGATTTATGAAACCCCAGGACTTTGTATGACAAAACTAGGTTGTTTCATCATACACAGCATTTTTGTCACGTAGGTGTCAGTTCAGTGACTAAACTGACACATTTTTCAAGAACAGGTATCCACCAAAATTCAAAACAAAAAATAATGGTTTTGTATGACAGAACCTCCATTTCATAATAAGAAAGTCTTAGAAAATTAATGAATAATCCATACATTTCACTAGTAGTAGTTGTGTCATGTGAAACATTGGCAATTCATGTTGGATAATGAAGGAACTGCACTCTGAACAAAATTTGCTCCTGGGAAATCCCAAACCTCAATGCCTATGCACAACAAATTCGCATGATTTTTTAAATTTATAATCAGAAAATATATATTGTCTCTAAAACTAAGAGATTATATCCATCTGCATTGAAGGCAATTTAGGATACCCTTTTTGAAATATTTGTGTCTGCATGTCTAGATAATGTTGACCCATTTCATCATACGAACCCATTAGAAAAGTGCTTTTTGTAAGACAAAGTCCCATGGTTCCATATAACTACTCCCATTTTGGGCTCTGTTGGTACATTGAGGTTGGACATGAGTCCTTTGGTTGGTGACAGTGTGTCATCAATGTGGGGCAAACATGGAGCCTCCTATAGATGCAAGATATGCTAAAAGAGAGTGCAGGGAATAATGGAGATATTTAGATTGTGGACATGGGTGCTGGCAGATAAACAAATTATATTTATTTGATAGATTTTTCATCTAAGTAATTTGATTTGTCCTGTGGTTGTTACTGTGCATGTATGTGAGCAGGAGAGATTTAGTGTTAGAACACTAAAGTGGACATCATTTTCTACACTGTCTGATTGTTGTGTCTTGTGCCATTTGATTAAATATTGAATGTACAAATGATACGTAGATGTTGAGATCAATGTAGTGTTTTGTTGATGCATGTGTGTAGTAGAGATTTATTGCTAGTGTGGTGTTTTGAGTTTACATTAATGTCCATGTCTGATTATTGTGTTTCAAGTCATTTGAGTCAACAATGAATTCACAAATGATAGGTAGGTATTGTCCTGTGGTTGTTTCTTTGCATACAAGTTCATGTGAGATATTTATAGTTGGTATGGCATTTTAAGTTTCCATTGATTAGTAAACTATCTGATAGTTGTATCTTGTGCCGTTTGGATAAATATTGAATACACAAATGATAGGTAGATGTTGAGATCAATGCAGTGATTTGTTTATGTGTGTAGGAGAGATTTATTGTTGGTGTGGCTTTTAAGCTTACTTTGCTTTCAATACTGTCTGATTGTTGTGTCACATTCCATTTGGGTCAAAAATGAATTTGAAATAGCAATTGATATGTAAGTGTTGATATCAATGCGGTGTCTTATTGCATGGAAGGAAACATTTTGTAATGTATTGTGTTGATGAATGCTGCCAAATAAATGACTTGATGTTGATGTGTGGCATTTGAGATTGATGACATTTTGTGTTGTCATTATGTATTAGGTCAAGATAGTGATTTGTACACTTTCATGTTCTTATTGTTGATTGCCATGCAACATTGAAAAATAATACATAGTTGAAGATGTTTGAAGAAATCAATGTGGCTTGACAACAGTTCTTGTGAATCACTAAGGCATCAAAGATTTTCACATATGAGATTGTGTATGGAGAATTTGTATTTTGGTATTTATGATTTCACTGCATTGGTCACTGTTGACAGATGACAATGTAATTGGGATAGTACCATGATCATTGGGGTTGGACCTAAAGAAATCAAGATGCAAAACCATTTGTCCTAACATGATTTGGTGACATGGCTATTAATTTCCATATGCTGATAACATTGGTGGCGCATTGACCCTAAATTATGATTTGAATGATTGATGGGTAGATGGACTGATCTGTTGTGATAGGAGGAAAGCAGATGGGCATCATAGTGCCACTCATGAAATTGGCATAAAAAAGAGAGGCCTAAGTAAAAATGCATTGCTGACATGACCTCGTTTACATCAAACTAGCTAATTGCAATGCTCCACAAATGGATAAAGCATTTGAGATGGCTGAGATGACCTCATTCACATCACACTAGCCAAGGTCAATATAGATGTAGGAATTAACAACATCCTGGGTTTTCTGAGACAACATACAGCAGTAAATGGGAAAGGTTTCACAATTTCAATGTCTCTAAAAGAGTGGGGGTATGATGTTCCTATTTTTAATGTTCTATGACAACACAAAAAAGCATATTGCTCAAAAAATAATGCAACATATGTCACCCTATACTATAGGCCACGGTGATGAATAAATTTTGGGTGCTTGAATTGTTGTTGATCATCCATCATGCCAAGGCAAAAATGTTTGCTAAGTTTTGTTTCCAATTTGTAATGCTCATTCTTAGATAATTCAGTTTTGTGCAAGTTATCCATCTTGATTCATAAAGAATATTATATGGCAGTTATATGAATCCCAGGACTTCATAAGACAAAACCTCCGTAGCTAGCAATTTTGTCTGCCACAGCTGTTTTTGTGTATCCTTGTGTGTATACATAAATATAACATAAAGTGTATCCTAATTTACTTTCTCAAAATTGTTTGATTTTGTTTGCTGTGCCATGTGCACCTTGTGGATGGCTCCACATCAGCAATGACTCTCTTGTAGGATGACCCCCTGTTGCCATGACCCCCCCCACAAATGAATGATGTCAATATGTGGTACTCATGGGTAGCATGACATTGAACATTGCACAGCTAGTCTTAAAACAACTCAAATCAAAATCACTTGACATTCTGCATTCCAAAATCACAATAAAAATCACTCCCTATTCTGCATTCTAAAATCACCCAGCAACTATTGCACAAACTTTGGCCTATAATCCCTCCACCACAGCTTCCCATTCCAAGGCCACTGCTCATGCAGTAAATCATTTGCATTCCAAGGAGAAATACCAATGAGTGCATGAGGCAGTAACTGAAGAAGTCAGTGAATGGCAAGGCAGCACAGTCCAACAATTCATCATCAGCTCTTTCCACAGCTGGCACAAACTGTACTACACAACAAGAACAGGGGAATACATCTCTCTCCAGCCTCAGCATATTTTTTGATGTGCCATATTAAATGCAGTAATTCCATGTCAATTCACAAAAATTCATTGTTTAGTTGCTGCACATGACATTCCCACAGAGATGCAATGATCCAGGTCATGCATATTTCATATTACAAAATCACCTTTTATGTAACTTGTCTGAGGCAATATGGTTATAATTAATATGTCTGATGAATCATTGAATATGATTTTGTATCTAAAACAGAAGTTGATTTCACCTCCAAAGTTCGGTACATGTTATGTCCAACAAGTGAAACATAATCTATGCATCTGATGAATGGATTAAGTTGGTTGTGAATTACAAAACAAATTATGATTCACTTTTTGATATTTTCTTCTATTTCATCTGACAAAGCAGTTGTCATTTAGTATTGCTCAATCTGCTTATCCCTCATCTCCTCTATGTGCCAAACCACTGGCTTAAACCGATATAGTACACCATCTCCAACTTGAGAATAAGAGCATTAAGAACATGCAATGTTGGTTCAACTCTACTCTTCCTGTGGTGCCCAAGACAGGTCCTGAGCAGTCAGTCAAGCCCCTTGTTATCCCACCCTCTGCAGAACTGAAGCTATCCTCTGATCAGACTTGTCAAGTGGTGATCACGGAAATCACAAATGATGTTGCTCGGTCTGGTGTTGGTCTTTCTCCTTCCATGCTTTCTATTCATGATAATGAATACATTATTGAACCTCATGCTCATGATCATGCAGTATTCAACCTTAAAACCAAAGAAGAAGAAGACCTCTCAATGTCAGGAATTTGCAATGAGAGGTACCTGTAACATCATTCCATCCTGCTTGCCTACATCACAAGAAGAGAAATCAGCCCCATATAATGATACTGCTGTTGCAGTGATTGCTAGGGTCACCAGAGAGACCATTGAACACCATGCCAGTCAAGGTAAAATTATCAAGGATATTGATGCTACTGCAAAAGCTGTTGCAATTGAATCAGTTCAATATCTTTGTGTTCCTTTCAAAACTGTATCTAACACTTCCAAGCCTCAATCAGTTGTCACAGCTTTTGATGCCAACATTTCCAACATTCATATTCATTTTCTGAGAAGGATCCACCTAAGACAAGCAAGCCAAGAACCATTTACATTGCCAAAACTTATGTGTCAGTCCTAACCAAGTTATAATTGTTGTCAACAGGAACACTGGCAAGGACAGACAAAGACCCATTACTGACTTGGGTGGGTTCATCCAGTTTACTTTTACAAAAAAAAATTATTGTTTGGAACCATATCAATAACTAGTTTTTTGTTTTATCATGAAATATTCATTAGAGATTTTTTTCTGTATCTATTAGAGGGGCAAATGTGAGATGCAGGATAGATGAAGTTTTAGTGTTCCTTTCCAACAGTCACTGCATGCCTAAACCCTTGTTGTGTGAAAACAAAATAACAGAAAATAATGTTGAAATGATGAACCAGGTGTGGGGCTCATTCCTCTCTTGCACACTTACACTAGTCATTGACAAAAATAACAACCCAGAAAGCATGTTTTTTTTCATTAATCAAACATACTGCAAGACAAAATCAGGTCACATTACAAGTGTCCAATCTGAGTTTGACAAGTTGTTTGTCAAAATTGTTTGTACCACATTTGCAGTCTGTACAATTTCCCCTACCAAAAAAATTCCATGATTCAATTCACACAAGAGCTCAGCTAATTCCAGTGAAAAATTACGTCTGTTAAGCACACAATGTTCATATGAGGATATGCAGTAAAAAGTTGAATGCAAATCAAGAAGAATTGTCAAGTTATAATTGCTGAGATAACTGAATATATGTGGGGCAGAGGCATCCTATCCTCTGTAAAATGTGACCAAGAAAAAAGTACAATTATGGTCACTATATGCACAAAATATAACAAGTCAGAAAGATGGTAGGATGCAAATGCACTGAGTGTGCTGTAGTATGTACCTTGCATTTAAAGTTAAGTGATGCTGCCTGGGAGAGAAAGAAGTAAGGTGTATCTCACATGTTCATCCATCAATGGTTCATCCTCTATCACTTTGTTGATATTAACAAATCAAAGATTAAGTTCACAAATGTCTCAGTGATGGTGATGGAAAGTTGTACAAAACGCGATGATGATAAAACTGCATTCAAAGATTCCCCATGGAATGTATGGCAACTATGCAAGTACATCAAAGAATCTAATGAAAAGGGTGCAGAGGTATTATTCTAATTATTGTAAGGGACATTTGGGTTGAAGTTATTATTTGTTTATCATGTTAAACTCCTTCGAAATTGTTATCCATCTTAGAGACATATTTCAATACTATTTGATCTGACTTCATTAACATCAACTTGCTTTTGTTAGAAACAACATCTTCTTGTGTCTGATAAAATTTCACTGGTTTCAGCTAAGCATACCAAACAAAACGATGGTTTCATCAGCTGAATCACATCCTTGTGACAGACAAAGTGTTAGTTACTTGTATGAATGACTTTTGCTTTGTCAGATATAATTATAATGTTTCAAAATAGGTAATGTCAATGATTCATTGATTTTGCATATGAATGCATTCTAGTATCATACATAATGACATTGTTTGGCATACATATGATTATTTTTTGTACGAATCTAAGCAATTGTTTTAGACATAATAGATGTGTTTCTTCGGACAATATGATGAACTTAGTGTTTTTTATCTGACAAATCCAATTTTACATCAGATGTAATACCATGATTGTGTCAAATGTAATGAGGGATTCTCTGACTTGCATAATGGTGCCTTGTCATTGGGCATGTTACATTTTTTAAATGGGCTTCCTTTATTGTGGAGACCCACATTTTCCTTCATCATGCACAAATTCGTGTTATCTTCTCTCCTTTGTGGTTGATTCACTCTTCAATTTGCATATCATTTGCCTGTGAATCTTCTTTATCTCTTCATGATAGTCATATATGTTTTTGTTTCATACATGCTCATTGTTTAGAAAGTTATCAACATGAGTCACAAGTGACTCTCTAATCTCATCATGGCCCAGATCACAACCAATATCCATTGATTCCATTCTGGTTTTGGAAGATACATTGACACTAACATTGCAACTGAAATGCTAATAATAGTTGTCACAAGTATTTGATAACAGACATTTATTCATCTGCAATTTCCATACTTTTGTGAAGTAAATCCTTTACTTTCTTAGTGGCCTTCAAAATAAGCACTGTCATACTTGAGTAAAGTGTTCTACCTTTACCAATGAAAACATCTAATTCCGACCACAGACAGCATCCCTGAATGAATTTCTCCATAACATATTTGGGACCAGTGCAATCATTGGAAGTTGTGTTTGGCAACAGCATTATGTTATCATCAATAATATCTGCAGTGGCATCATCTTCCTTTACCAGTAATTTTTCATCCTGCTCCCCTAGCAATCTCACTCCCATGTCTCCATTCTCAAAGCATTTTTGTGCTTAGAATAATTGTTAGTAAAGATCACTTAGATCATTGAAATAAGCTACACAATACTGCTAAAGTCTTATATGAAGCATATTAAAGACATCTCATCAAGAACGGGGGAAATGTGAACACATGGGAAATGCAGTCATCAAAGCCTCAATTTCAGCAGAGAAAATGCATGCTGCCCATACATTTTGCGTATTTTGATGAACATGGTGATAAAAAAGGCAAAGCTGACATTGACCATCTTCTCTCATCATTAGATAACGTCAAATAGAAAACAAGAATATCAGGTTGAATCCCCTTCTGACACAACTTGAATCATTTACTGCTATCATAATGTTGACCACTGCAAATGAAAAACACCGGTAACCTCCCAGTACACTTGAGTGTACAGGGAGGTTACCGGAGCC
>JALLPD010001708.1:0-11488 GCA_036940065.1 Cyclotella cf. meneghiniana | reverse complement strand
TCCTCTATTCGTATAAACAAAATCACGATTTGAGCTACGAATAGAGGAACAGCCCGTTTTAGCGATGTAGCTGTTCTCTATTTGTCGAACAAAATCACAGCCTAAGCCAAAAAAATAAAATCGTGACACAATACTTTACCACCATGATGATTTCTGCCGCCACCACCGCATCATCTTGTTCATGAAAAATACTGCTGCAATACCAGGTCTGCCATGATCTCCTTTACCTCCATATCACCTGCAACGATCCACTTGCTTGGTTCATTGTAATTTGGGCTATATTACAAGATATCACACTATTTCTACTGTGCAATTTTTGTTTCACGGCTGGAGATATGACCAGAAGCAGTTAAAATGAAATTTTGGCTGATGTGAGTTGATTTTTATGCTTAATCTTCCCAAATTCATTACTCTTCATCATCACCTCAAATAGCTTTCATTGTTGTTCATATCTTGGTCCTCCTGGGTTGGATGCTCATCAAGTTCAGAGGGGGATGTCTCGTTCTCCAAGATGCCACATGCAACAATCAACTAAGATGAGATAGAATTTGGATGGATCAAGAAATGAATCAAATTTTTAGCAGTGGACATCACAATGATTTCATGGAGGTAGATAAGGGTGCATGAGTGATGGAATTTGTCTGCTGTAAGATGTACTGAAATGTTTGTCGTTTCACAGAGGGGATATAATGCTGAGCACCAGCAAGTGATGCAGTGAGACTGCTAAAGTATAGTGCAGTAGAAGCCGAGAAAAGTGAATTAACTAGTATATAATTATTAAAGAAAATAATGCAATTGTTTTTAGAATCATATCATGAAGCATAGTGTAGTGCAGCACTCTGTTAGTTCTTGATGACAGCAGTGATACGGCCCCATTCTGGAGCAACATAGACTGCATAGAGTGGCATGGTCTGCTTCTTCTTTGGCCTTGATGACCCTCTTCAATTTTTTAGTCACTTTTACTCATGTAAGGAGTGAGATGAAAGTATGTTGTTGCGAATGTTTTTGCAAATACAAAATTATCACCTTTGTGACACAAGAATATAACATGATGGGCAAATATTTTTTGATCAATATTGAAGTTCAACCATGATTTGAATGAGATGCCACTGTCCAAGCCTCATCAACCAATATATCAATCAAATGCTTGTGAAACAAGGAATTTGTAGTATTTTGTGTAAATTGGAATCAGAGAGCTCTAAAACAGTTATTAACGATCAGAGAAAATTAACAAGAATTGATATTTTTTTGTTACAAAAGGGGGTGCCTCAGTACTACTGTTAAACTAGTAGACATTAATACACAATAAAAACTCCTCAAAAATGGTGACCCGTTAAAAGAAATTTGTATTCTCACTTTTATTACTGCCCCTTTTGTTCAAAACTATTTATATATGCTTATGTTTTTGTGACTATTTTAGGAATGTGGCTCATTGTGACCACAAATAACATTTACCATTCATGGCCATGTCATTCAATGCAAAACAAACTACCAACTAGAAGGCCAACAAGTTTGGGGAAGAGATCTCCCAGCAGTTTCAAGACATCATTGAAACAATCAACTAGTTGAATGAGGTTCTTTTATGAGTTGATTGAAACAAATGGGGACATTGAGTCGCTTTGCAATTGTTGGCAGTATTGTATTCAGCCGGCCAGCCAGAAGTTTGCAGGGATTATATATTAGAATCCTCCAAGTTCCAATGAAGTAGAGGATGACATCAAGATGGACCTCAACTATACACAAATGGGAGAAGAGTATGCCTCACATAGTCATTAGTGAAGGAAGCTAATGGTACTGCAATGAACTTTGGTCAAAGTAAAAAGATAAATAGAATACATTGAAATTCATTTGAATAATCAATAGATTCTACTCTCCAACAATGTTGCTAGACGTAGTAATCACTTCCTCACCAAATTTATTTCTATAGAGATGATGTTTCATTGCTTCTCTCAAAGCCATTGATCCATCAAAGTCATACAATGCCCCCCAACTTTTGTGATACATTTCAATTTTTTACTGTTGTCTGACATACCATAATCTAAAACTTCATTAACATTGCCATCTGAATCGGCATCCAAATGACTGACAGCATCATCAACATCCAAGGTATCATGGACATTTAAATCATGATCAATGGTTGAATCAATGGCACTATACATGCTGCCATCTTCTTCCCCATCTTTCTGTAGGTGACCATCCATCATCATGTTGTGCATCAATTTTGTAGCGATAATAACATAGTAGATTTCATCTTGGTGATGAAGGTTGATTGGATTACTGCATCTTTGAAACTTTAACTTCAAGACCCCAAACCTTGTTCAACATTTTTCCCTGAGGACTCTTGTTTGATTGCAAAACTAATACCCAATTTGGTTGCAGAGTCTGACATAGTTCCTAAAAAAGTGTGTTAAACAAGGATATATTCTGTCAACAAGATAAAATAATTATGTGAATACTTGTCAATCCACAGAAAAGTCTTGATCAATTTTGTAATCATCTCCATTGGTCATTGACTCAAATAATGCAGATCTCTCCCAAATGTAGAGCTCATTCAACATTCCTGGAGATCTAAATGCTGCATGTCAAAATGATAAAGTTGTATCAACCACAGATTCCAGAATGATGGCAACATACTTCTCCTGCCCTTGAAATTGTCCTTTCAGGGCTGTGTGACAATTCTCCCAATAAACATTTGTCACATCTGGGGAACCCAGCATCCCAGACATCTTGTGAACATGATTATGAAGTTCAGCAATGTTGCCAGCATCGCTCTTTGTCAGTCTTCTCAAATAGACTGTAGCCAATGTGGGACAATTAACAAGACCTTGAGCAAACCTAGATGCACACCTTCAACAAGTTGTCTCTCCCATTTGAAAATAATCAATGAAGGCACTTTCAGAAACCCTAACAAGTCATCTTCTGGGTGTGGAGGAACTCAACACAAGGACTGGTGGATTCTTTTCCAGCCTGCAGATAGTTTTCTTCCAGAAGTTGTTGTACTTTTTCAAATTGCTTCTGATGACATCCACCATGCTTGAATGTCCTCTCAAACACTTGTGACACCTGATTCTGCTCTTTTATGATCATATTCAATGTGTTTTTTCTTGTTCACATATTCCTGAGTGTTGTTCCTAGTATGGAAGCATTTCCAAATCAATGGAGCCAGATCATGATCATTAATCACCTTCAAAATTGGCTTTTGGAATCTCTTTCCAGGCAGATGCTCAGAATCCATTACTTGAAGGAGAACTGCAAAGACAATCATTAACTGAATTACAGACACCATTCCAGCTTGAACATGATTGCAATGAAACTCTTCATAACCCATATTCATGTAATATGTAAGATGGATTCAAAGTCATATCCAAAATGCAGTGATGGATGCTTTGCAGCATGATGGATCTGTTTCTTCGATCCATACAGAGTGTACCCCATCAAAACTCCCACAACAGAAGTGCTCTGTGCATAGTTTTAGACAAAAATTAGATGAGTGAAAATGTCTATATTATTACCCTGATGTAGACACACAAAAATGGAGGAGAAAAACACAAAAAAACCTAGGTTATAATGACGGGTCAAAAATTAAACCCCATCACAAATCCCCAGTTGGCAGCAGATTGAGGATGAGGGAAATTCGTATTTTTGCTGAAAAACATACTGAATTGGCTATCAGAGCAATTTAAAATAGTTATATCAAAGAATGCAAACACATAATTTGCCATCTGGCCACATTGGTGTTGAATTGGTGCTTTGTTGTGTGACATGTGACTCCAAAGTTGCTTTGTTGTTATGTCAATTGCACTTGCATGAATCGCCTCTTAAGTCAGCTATCTGAGGAAAATACCTATTGGGAAAAAATAGGCTATATGGACAATATTCAATTTTTTATAACTGTTGTTACGATCTGGCCTTGTCTCAAGCAGCTTTTGTGTTAGCAGACACTTTCTTATAATTGTTATTAAGATCTGGCCTTTTCTCAAGCAGCTTTTGCAAAAGCAAGAAATGATTATCTACTTTTTGTTCGATCTGCCATGCAACTCATATCCATGGTTTCCTTTTCTTATAGCATAGCAGGAACAGTTATCCTTGTCTGCAATGTCATAAGTATGTGATGAATGATGCTGTACCAATGGTGACGAAGAGTTACAAGAATGAATGATTCCACAGCCATGACACACCCACCCTCTTTGAATATTGATCACAAATGATTCCTCTATGTCACCATTTTGGTATGTTGACACCACATATCTGAGCCATCAATGGTCTTCTGATACCCTCCATCCTTTGAAAAGAGTCAAACAGTAAAAATTTTCTTGTTGTTATCAATACTCCATTGAGTAAAAGGTACATCAAACTCAAGTTGTCCAGCTTCCTCAATGAAAATGGTCAGAATGCTTCTCCCTTTTGCACTCTGAAAATGCAAGCATACACAGACAATGTTAACAACACATGCTGAATCATTGTTGAATCTGTAGTCACCACAATTTTTAGCTCCAAAAATGATTTGAATTCATTGTCCACCCTACCTGGCTGATCACAAATGAGTGGCACCCCAGAATCAGTTGAGGTTCATAGTGGTTGATATCAGAAGACTAACAAGGTGTGATGGATTTGGAGGATCACTAGAAGGTGATACCTTGGCATTCATGTCATGAAATTGAGACTTTCCAGATGGATACAGCCTCCCATGGCCCTCACAGACAAAACACACTATATTTTCTACCAAAACCAAAGTCATGACACCCATACTTCCACAATGCCTCCTTTCAGGGCATCGGTCCTCCATATAGAGAAGGCAATGCATCCACCCATGGATGATGTTTCTGCAAAATTCCTGATTGCATAGCAGCAGAGGCAGAGGAGTGATATTTTCAACAAATGGATATGGTTGGTGGATCTGGACAATGAATGTAGCTTGTGTTGATGGCAGTCAAGAAATAAAGCCAATATTGCTTCAAGGCTAATCAGGTTGCATTGTTTCATGAAGATTCTACCAAGTAGTGCAGGAGTAATACCCCAAGAACTTTGGCCCTGTGGTGGTCCTGACATTGTGAGTTGCTATGTAAGGTTTCCCACAATGGCAGCTACCCAGCTATGCAATCATGGATGGTCCAGTCACAAAATTATCAAAGTTATGGCCACTTAAGTGGAAATTTTTGGGAAGTTCAAATCTCATGGCAATCAAGAACTTTTTACACATGCTTTCATCAAAAATGAGATGCTAAATATGTCTAACATCTTAAACAAAGCTGCACAAGGGAAAATAATTAGAACAAAATGTGTGTGTAAGAGAGGGCTCCTTTGCCCATAGGGTTGCATTCTGAAATAGCAGATTTTGTAGCAGCATTTCAGAATCAGATATACCACATGCTTGATAAACTTGGACTGCAGCTTATTCCACTCAGCTGCTCAGGTGTACCCTTGGTGCTTTGCCCTCTTATATCCAGCTTGGACAACACACATAGCAATGATGTTACTAAGTAAGAAGGTATACTATTCCCACATCACTTGCATGGAATGCACTGCTACCACACATGCAAGAACATGCATGAATTTTGTACTTCACCACCTTTTCCCCATAGTAGCACACCACCCTCTCACAACTGTAAAACAATTCAATCATTGTATCACAATGATGGAATGTTAGCATCTTTTTCTAGAGAAGTAAGCCTTCCTATCTATTTTGCTTTCCCCTCCATCCTCATTTCCTTCAACTTGGTTCTCGTCCCATGTTATCATGCAGCATACCCCCAGTTGTCATCCTTGGAGATCATCCTGTCACTAGGACCACCAATGCAGCAGTCCTCTACTGCTAGGTGGTGCCACTCCCCATTAGTCAAGGCCACTCAACTCTCCCACCAATACCCCACCTTTGCTCCCGCATGAGAATTCACCCCTGCAGCAAAACAGTGCCACTGGTCCTTCTGGGTGGTGAACAAACCCCCTATCAAATGTCAAGAGCACAGCACTTGCACATTCACATACGGGTCCAGTCTTGCATGTTACCCTTGCGGTCAAGCCACACACCTCACACACACTCTCCAATGTTGGTGGTAATGCATTTCTTTGGATGGGACCCAGCCTCACCCCACAGTAATAGAGCACGTCACACCAATATCTGGAGTATGCTCCAGCATGTCGTCAAGAGTGTAACACTTGCACATCCACATCTTGAGTCCGTTCCTACATGTTACCCTCGGGGTCCAGCCACACACCTCACATGCTCCCACTCATGTTGGTGTTTAATCTTATCTTTCTGCAACCTTACCCTGAAACACTCTCACATCTACATCTGGAATCTGCTCCAGCATGCCAATAGACCAGTCTCGTTGTGCTGGATATAGCCAACCCCTGCCCCGCAGTACTCTAGTACACAACAACTCGCACACAAGCATTTGCAGCCCACTCCAACATGCCACTACACTAGCACAGTTTGGATTGCCCATGCAGTGTGTCAACATCATACACATCCTTGTGGTGCCAATGCAGACCTTGGGATGACTATGGTGGCCATCCCACACTTCTGTGTAGGTGCCCACCCTCACTCCTCCATAGTCTCAATTACAAATCTGCACTGACCTAAGCCAAAAGCTGGTGTATGTTCTTTTGGATGAAAAAACCGCGGACCAACAGCACTACTAGTGAAAAATAACTAGTGAAAAAATATCATGGTAGACTGATGCTGTGAGGTTGTGATGGTTGTTTCCAAATTGATTTTAAGTGCCTTGTGGATGGTATCTTTCTCCGGGATGTAGCAAAGGGAGGAGTTCTTGCCCCCAACATCAAACTAACATTCTACACACTTGAGCCCCTTTGGTGCTACCTCAAAGAGCAACATCTTCTTGAGGGCCTCTCCTAATCTGCTCCTTGAAGTAGCAACTTGTAAAAGCTTTTTTGCAGACAATAGTCAAACCTAACATACTTGCTTGGGCGACAAACATGGAGAACGGGTGACTGAAGGTAAAGGAAATGAGATTAAACTACAACTTTTCATGTTAAAGCAACTACAATAATTTTTTATAAATATTGAATAAAATTGTAACTTTTGAAAATTGTCCTAAATATCTATTTCTGTTGCTCTCTATATCATGTACTAAATATAATATATATATTGCCCAAGTGTCACAACAATCACTCATGAAGTGTGACGTCATCTTGCAGTGTCAAGGTATCAATGATTAAAATGCCATCACACACGTCTTGCCATGACTGCTGGGCTCTATAATGCCACTATATCTAAAACGAAACTTATCAGGATGTTTTTTGCTTCCGCTGTAGAAATTGTACTGATTCCTAAATTAAAAGGCTTAAATTCTGCATAAGGCTTAAATTACTAAATTCCAACCTTTTGCAGAATCTCATCCTTTTGCAGAATTTAAGTGGGTCGGCATAAATTCTGCAAAAGTATGAGATTTTGTAACTTGATCCTTTCACAGAATTTCAGCCCTTTCTATTTAGGAATCAGTATAAAGTCTACAGTAAAAACAAGAAACCAGATTTTAAAGAAATTGTATTGTTGGGTATCAATAACTCAAGCACAAACCAAAAACACAATAGTGTGAACTCCACACTCTTGCACACTTCTCACCCAAGGTCACACAGCAATTGCACACCTCTCCTCTAGGTAGAGAGAGTAAGGACATAAATTATGATATAATAGTTCAACTAACTAAATTCACAGATTTTTGGTGTAAAAGTGAATATTGTATTTAAATATACAATTTAAAACTATCAGCCACTCCCCCCTTACCTTCACATGGACAGCAATGTGGTGTTGAATCCAGAGAGCTAGCAGTCTGGAAAGTATAGACTTAAATGAAGAAACAAATTTCTGAGTTGGCTATTGCTTTTGTATGCATTCTACATGGAAGTCATGAGCAGGTTTCCGTGCATCTTTTCGATGCATTTTACGTGAAGGTCATGAGCGTGATTTGCTCATTTTTCATGCTCCTTGTGCACACAATGATTTTTAGGTCCAGGGTCTTAGTCCCTGTCCTCACAGCACAATCTTTTTTTGTGGATCCTGGGTTCTGTTCCCAGGTCAGATTTTTTTCAGGCCGGTTAAATCCTTGGTCTATGCCATGCACACCCACATCTGGTGTCTATCACACGCTCACAATCTATGTCTGCCCTCACAGAGCACCCATATCAAAATACATCACATTACACGGCCATCTCACATGTTTCAAGCATCAACAATGGGACACTGATTACTGTAGCCTCTCAATACACACCTCACAGCTCTGAGATGAGCATTCTGGGTCCTATTGGCCCCACACCATTCAACAATCCACCATATTTGCCTCAGAAACCTTGACTCTCCACCTTGAAAATGCATGAGGACAACCATGCAACAACATCAAATGCCACATTCCATCAAGGGGGAACACCATATCAATATGTGACCACACAATCCACAGACCATACAATTGTCCCAATGCTTTAATTAGGCGGGGGCAACTCAACAATCAACATTCCAGCTCCTCACATGGAATAGCATGGCTAGTGGACATGTGCTCCAACCTACAAATAGAACAATTTCTGGGACCAGCCAAACATGGCACAGCACCCATGGCTTGCTTTCACAATTCTCCTGCCATTACAGTCATGTACTGTCTCCACAAAATGGTACCATGCAACAAAAGGTATTGCAATAACCCATTCAAGCATATAGGCAAAGACTCTGCTTCCAGCCTATTGAGACAGCATGTACAGTCACATCACCCCATGCCTGCATGTGTCACAACTTTTCAACCACACACACCCCTTCCATGGAAGCAGGGATAAGGCACCATACCATCCAGCACTTCTTAGTTGGAAATGTCAGCAACATTTTGCCACATGTTGTCATGGTGCTGACATTGTTGGCTAAAAATTGGCCACCATCAAATGTTGTCATTGCTGTGACTGGATTTGTTACTGGGTCATGTGTTGGCTGACATGTCGCCGCATGAATGCCCAGCTATATCCACAACTCATGGGAAGGTTACTCCAATAGAGATAATGGTCCCTTTTTCAATGGTATGTATGGGTAAATTACTACATATGGTACCATTTTGTGACTTTCTTGCACCAAATTGCACCATTATGGTGCAATTTTCTATGAAGCTTTGGGTAAAATTCTTTATGTCCAAAAGAATCAGCCAACATTTTGACAAATTCTTGGCTGGTGTCTTGCTGACATGTTGACAGGAGGGTCTGGCCGACATATTTTGATGACATCCTGGCCAGACATTCCCAACATGCAGACATGTCTTGATGACACGAGGCTTGGCAAGACAACACAACACCAACATTTCCAACTAAGCAACACTTGCATATACCAGAAGTGACTCATGGGGGCAGCACCACTTGTGGGTGACTCCCACATCCACAGTCATGCTCTTAACTATAGCCCTCACCCATGCAGTTTCAGCAATCATCACTTGAACATCACAGGAACTTCAAAAGTAACAAGCATCACGTAGCATGTCGCCTTAGACTCCATGCATAGAGACAGGCCTGTCTCAAGCATTTACCTCCAGCACACACAGAGAACCTTATCCCTACATGCATTACCAGTTGCTGCAATGATGCAACATGTGCCCAACACCATCCTTTATCCTGACACACAGCATTTGCAAACCCGATTGGGGTCTACCCCTGCACCCCATCCCATTCCCTAGAAAACACACATGCCTTGCATGCTATTGCCCAGGATGATCACATCAAGGATTGGCCTTGCTAATGGTCATCCTCTCATACCCAAGGTCTCATCCATAAGACTGAGAGCACCCAACTACAACACATGAACCATCAGTACACAGGAATGTAGAAATGTCACTCCCACTGTGGGGCAAACATTCAAGAGCAACACAAAGATTGTTTCAATGCACCATTACCCAGTTGTCATGCACAGGGACTAATTGCGCTGGATGAGGAGTTAGCCGAAATCCATCTTTCTGGTAAGCCACAAGCACATTGCATTGCTCCAGTACCCCAATGTGTCACACAACACATCATCTTAGGCTTTTACCCAAGACAGGCATGACTGCAACAATCCACCATATCTGTCATATTTGGCTCAACACTTCAGCAACAATGCAATGGAGTGTAATGCCACAACCCATTCAAGGGGGGGCACTGCCTCAGGATGTGGCCCCATAATTGTCCCTATTCTTTGTGCTTTGAACCAACATCAGAAGCCTCCACTCCCCACTTATTCATAGAACATGGACAGACACATCAGGCAGAGTTGGAAATGTCAGTGCTGTGTCATATCAGCTGTCTCACCTTAATGACATGTGGTTGCCAACATGCCAAAAATTTGGGAAAATATCAGGAATGTCAGGCCAACATGTCATTGAGTTCTGTCGTCTGGACCATGCCAGAATCATGAAATGTTATTGTCAGCCAACATATTGGCTGTTACTTTTGGGAATGAAGAAAAAATAGCCAAGTCTTGCAGAACATTGCATTGTATTGGCATACTGCGGTATGTGCAAGTCATGAAAACAGTAAAGATGCATTAATATATGTTAAAGTAAAGTTTTGAACTAAAAATGACAGTTAAACTCCAATTGAGTAATGGACCTAGCAGTCATGGATCTGGATGGGCGGTCATGTTACAACACATCAGCTGACATCTGAACCACCTATTAATCCAGTGACGATGTCGGCAACATGGTGACATCAGATCAATTCCAGCCAACATTGTCAGCATCATGACGGCACATGAAGACATATTGCTGACATTTCCATCATGTCATGCCTCCACACATCATGATATTGCAATGACCCAAAATACCATTGTGGATAGCAGGGATGCACTGTAATTTCCAGCCCTGCACATACTGGAAGCTGCTCACTTGGGCAGCATCAAGTGTGAATGCACCCCACACCTCAACCACACAGCTTAACCTCAAAACAAGAATAACATTGGTAATTTACAAGCACCAAGCCCCACAAAGGGTGTGGCTTCAGACTACAGCCCCTCCAAGCATTGAGATGGGCCAGACTCCAGCACAGGCCCCCAGCACACAAAAATGACTTGATCATCAACTGCATCTTTTGCCAGTTGATACAATACTATTGGCATCACATCCAACACCACCCTGCATAAAGAAACACAGCATTCACATAACCACACCTGGGGTCAGCTTGTGCATTCCATCACATTACCCCGGGAAAACACACACTCCACTCAGTCTTGTCCAGATGGTGGAATCAAGGATTGCCTTAGCCATAGTTGTCCCCCATACTGGGCATCCCTCCCATATGGTATCTGGGCTGACTGACCATGGACTGTTGAGTCCTCACCCTCCTCCTCAGATTACCCTCACCCTTCATTGTGTCACCCTCATTGAGGGGCACTACGATCGGTAAACGGGAGTATATGCCTGGTATATTGGAAACGACCGCTATATGCCAGCTGTATACCAAGAAAAGGTGGGAGTATGACGAAAACCTGGTATATGACTGGTATACACTACACATACACCAGGTACAT
>JALLPD010001707.1:0-11501 GCA_036940065.1 Cyclotella cf. meneghiniana | reverse complement strand
TCTCTCTCTCTCTCTCTCTCTCTCTCTCTCTCTCTCTCTCTCTTTCTTTCTCTCTCTCTCTCTCTCTTTCTCTTTCTTTCTCTCTTTCTTTCTTTCTTTTTTTAGCAAATACAACCATGATGGGTAGAAAACCAATCATCAAGCCTCAAATGAAAATGGCTCAACTTTGTTAGCATGCAAAATGATAAAAGCAAGAATTCAGGTAGATGTCATTGGTGAAGAGTGAAGATTGCTCAGCAACTAGAACAACACATTAAAAATTGTCTTGTTTGAATATGAGAATATTTTTGCTATTGGACTAAAGAAGGATTATTTTCTACTTTGATTGAAAAAGTTAGTCATTTTGTATTCCCTGATTAATAGCTTCAACATAGATTATGTCTTTTCTTGTACCGAATCGCCTATATGAAAACTCATGGGTAAGATTTAAGAAAGCACAGTATTTAGATGTCACTACATATGATAACGAAACCATGTGTAACTACAGCAAAGTTGATGCTGTTGATACATGACCCATCTGGGTTTTTGTCACATCCAACAATAAAATTGACAATTCATGATCCTCACTGTGTCCACCTAGTAACATGGATGTTTTAAAGATAAAACATGTTTTATGTGACGATCGGTTGATTATACAAAAATAGTTAGCTGTATCAAGGCTCTGCACGTACTATGACATATGAAATTTTACTAGGTTTATGATGGCGGAGTGTCCCAGATATTGGTTGACAGTAATTTCTAGTGGAGGCATGATTTCAAGTATGCAAAGATGAATTGATCTTCTTCATTGAAAGTCGTTTGGCACACATGCCCAGTGCACAATCTAACCTTGATAACTGTGTTATTGATTGATCCACTTGTGCATACACATCACTATAAAAAGCAGCTTTGTTTGAATTTTCCCCAATCAACCCTTGATCCACCTCATCAATACAGCAGCCCCCCTCTTCCGATGTCGCCAGCCATGCCATGGAGTAAAATGAATGCAGCAAGTCTGGCATGGCTCCTACCACCTTTCCAAAGCCACCATATGGACTCTGACATTTTAACACATATTCACGCAACGCCCATCCATCCAATAAATGAGCAGCGCCAAGGAGATGCAGCGTCCCACCAATCCAATAAGAGTAGCAAGTGTCCTCTAATTTGTTGGGGCGCCCTTGCATCCCAGCTGCATTGCCATTCTCCCCGTCGTACCCATTGCTAATTATATCACCTGAATCAACTTCCTTGCCAGGTAGAGAATACTGCCGCATGACACACCATCGAATCAGGTCTTCCTTCCATCCTGTCTGTTCTGGGCTCCTTAACACATCGTCCAACACCCCTAACAAAAATAGAGAAGCTACTCCACAGAATGTTGAGCCACCATGACCTTCTCGGCCTGGCGTAAGACCCAATGATCCTTCGTACGTTACACAAGACAAAATGAAGGATACGGCAGATTGTATGTTTATACATGCATCTGCATTATTGCAGCTGGTTGCCTTTTTAGGAGATTCGTCCGCCAGGATATACCATATACAGATCGCCGTATACATAAATCGCAGATCACAGTCATCATCAGGTTCTTTTACATTTTCTCGACCGATGTAATTAGAAGAAACAGCAAGAAAGCTTCCGTCCTCTTTCTGCAATTCCCGCAGCGTCGCTAATATGGCATTGCGATTGACACGTGATAAGTCATCTCCCAGAGCAATCAGTGTACATAGCGCCACATAGGTCATGGCCAAATGCGAATGATCGTATGGATTTGAGGGTTCCGCTGACCGTGCCAGCCCAAGATAATTGCTCCCCTTGAATCCACCACCGGCATATCGAGGTGTCACATTGTCAGAAGGCGACATCGAGCTTCCAACGTTCTCGACAATGGTAGGCAAAGTTTGCAGTCCATAAATCCACTCGACGATTTCGTCCCTGTTCAAAAAAACACCATCATCAACATTGCGGCAGAGTGTTTCGTCACCACTGTAATCTGGAAGCACGCCCAAAATATCCAACGATTGAATGCAGAAGTGAACGAGAGTCAATCGATTGGTGTCCGCGGACGAATATTGCTTGGATAAATTATGGAGGGAGTTGGAGAAATATCGAATGTGACGAAGCCGTTCAAATTTCTTCATGTTTGGTAGAATGTCATTCGAATGTTGTTCTACTGCGGCCTCCGTTGACTTGAGATGATAATATTATCTCTACGCAGGTGCGATAGGGCAAAGCTGGAGGATGGCTGCATGCTGCATAAAGGATTTTAATTGCATGCTGATAGATACGTTACATATTGGTACAATAGCGTGTTGGTATTGTATTGTACTGTTCGTGACGTACACTCCTGGAGGATGTTGGTATTGTAGATATGGGTACCATACAGTACCATACAAAATTGTACAATGATACTTACGACGAAAGGAAATTCAATGCTTCTTCCTGAACGTGACGTCGATGAAGAAACAACATATAGATATACAAATGAAAATTTGAGATGAAAATTTCAATTGGTTTCATTTGTCTCATCGTGTTGCATTTTAGCAACACATAATTATTTTTATGCCATTTTATTAGAGTTAATCTATACGATGAAAGTCTGCTTATCTTGTATGGATGATGAGGAGGAGGTTGTCTTTAGGTGTAAAGGAGATGGAGGCATCTGTTCATACCAGCTTTGTGGAAGTTGTGTTCGACTTGCATTTTACGACAGTAGTGGTGCTAACAGCTCATTCTGTCCACAGTGCAAAACTCCTTCCGCCCTTGATATGATTGCAGCTGTCTGTGGAAAGGGGGCCATAATGGCAATTGAGCAAAAGCTTAGAAGAACGGTTGAGTTCAAGCTGAAGGAGGAAAACATGAGTAAGGAGGCATCGAGGTAATATAAATGGTTCAGCAGAGGTGCATTGAGCTTGATAAAAACATAACTCATTGTGTCTCTAAACTCTCATTCCCAGGACCAATGCAAATGATTTGACTGAAAAGGCACGGCAACTTTTCAATGACCTGGCCGAGAAGATAAATCTCAAATGCCCTAGATGCAACATGGCTTTCCATGACTATGATGGTTGCAATGCCTTGAAATGCGGTGTGCCTACTTGCAAAGCTGCATTCTGTGCAATATGCTTGAAGGACTGTGGACAGGATGCACACCAACATGTTCAACAAACTCACAACAATCTTTTCGACAAGAATGCTTTCAAGAGAAGCAAAATTGACAGAGCAAAAACTCACATTGAGCTCCTCAAGAACAAACTTTCAAGTGAACCTTTCGAGTTGAAACAACTTGTGCTGAATCATATTGAGAAGGCAAAACTCACGGAAGATTCATCAGGTCCAACGGACAAGTCTTCAAAGGTATCTTCCTTCTATGATCTGACAAAAGCAAGTCTCCTTCACGCCACAAGAAATGATCGCCTGGCATTACTGAGTAATGCTGAAACTTACAATGGCATTAAGAATATTGTTCGAGATGATATCTCACCTAGATGTGTCGTCCCCAGTAACTATCAGCTCTCATTGATGCGAACCGGCAGTAATAATGTGTACAAAATACATCTACAGCACAATATTGTCGAAAATGGTAAACACTGGGTTACCATCAACAACATTGCAGACCACTTCAAAAAAAATCCAAAGGTAGAATCCCTCTTAAATATTGCTTCAGCTCTACGGTGTGCAGTAGTTGCTTTTGAAGGCTACCCTCAACTCTTTCAGACATCTCACAGTAGGGATAGATCCATAGGAACACAACTTGGTGAAGACCAAGTATGTATTGTGCTGAAATCTATTGACAGAAATGGTGAAGTTGAAAATGATGAAAAATATATGCCTTATCAATTGATTGTTTTGGGTCTTAATCCAAACAAACGGATGATGCTGCTTCAAAAGCATGTTGAGGAAACACCAGTTTCCACACTCATGTTTGAACCACTTCTTCACATGATTGGCGCTGGAAGGCCATCTTCTGTCATCACTGAGTTAGAAATGGAGACTCCCAAAAGCCTTTCTGAACTGAATGAGGAGCAACTGCAGGTGGCACATCCTTTGCGATTGAAAACTGCAATGGAAGTGGCTGGTCCGCCTGGTGTGTATTACAACTTTAGCAGTGTTGTGAATCTGCCTACTTCTCTTATGTACAAAAGATATTTTTGATGCTTGTCTCTTATCATACATGCAGGGACAGGCAAAACCAAGACCATCGTTGAGCTTGTCCGGGCGCTTCTTCGATGTACTACTTTTGATATCCTCCTTCTGTCTGAACGCAATGGTGCTATCAATGCAGTGGCGGAGAAGTTTAAGGGAACATGTCTAAATGGCAGTGGGAAAAATATGGAGGTAACAGATTTACAGGTATGGACCTCCGTCATGACTTACGGATTTGGTGAGAGTATGGGTGAATCTACAAAAATCTTCACATTGGATGAGAAGCTTCGGTTAGTATGCATGACGTGAGGTCACATATTTGTCCATAGCAAAGATGACAAATTGAAAATGCTGTCCTATAGGTTTCACCCTGAGCTGGCCGATCTCAAAGAAAAGTGTGACCTGATCAATGCAGCTACAACATCACTTTCAAATGCTCTCCGATCCAAGATTGCCGAAGTAGTGCGAGATTTTGGAACTCACTTTGAAGAGAGCTATGCTGTCAGCAGAAGCAAAGCCATTGAGGAAAACAGAGTTGAACTGACATCACCTTTAAGTATCATCAGCACACTCGAGGCAGCAACAAAAGACATAGGATGCTTACTAGAGAAAGCTTATGAAGCAAGGTCAAAGTATGTTGATGAAGCCTCAGCCTCTGACCTGATAGTTCGTCATTCTGCCCTCTTGGGACGGTTGGTCTGCATACACACTGACAAGGAAAAGGAGACAAACGATAAGCAGCCCTGGGATGCCAAGAATGCAACAAAACGCCTTTGTTACCTTCTACGTCAGTTTGTCAATGCTCTAAAGCTCGATATGTTTAGCTCGGACAATGCATCTAGTCTCTACAAAGAGAAAACAAAGGCAGATGATGAATATAGAGCGTTGCATGCTCGTCTAAAACAAGAGCTTCCAGAACTTGCTCGCTTACACATGTCTACAATTGGATCTTCGCACCTGCTCCCTGGATGCAAGAGCAGCCCTGACGATGAATTGGTCGATATGTTTGGGCAAGTGACGCTTGGGAACTCAATTCATAAAGATGAAAACAGTACGCCAAAGGAAACAATTGTTATCTTTGATGAGTCTGGTTGTATCCCAGCATTTGAGTTGCTTGGTCTCTCACGGTTAAAAAGGACGATCAAAGCCCTTGTCATGGTCGGTGAGAACAATAGTTGTGTACATTTTTGTAAAGTTCCTTGGTATTTGGCCATTTTTACCTCTTCATGACATGGTGTGAAGGAGACAAGCACCAGTTACCCCCATACGATCCATCAGCAGGCCGGCGATTTGGTCGAATCAACTCGTATGACAAGGGGAGGAGAAGGGTTAGCAAGCCAGAGCCCACTCGAAGTCTACTTGATTGGAGTACTTTAGAGGTTGGTGCCGGAAAGATCATGCTCACTAAGCAGTATCGAGTTGTAAGAATTGACATGCTACCATGTGCATTTTCCATTTATTAAAGATATCTGATCTTGCCTTCATGTTGCTGATAACATTCAGCCAAAAGACATCGCTGAAATGCTAAACCATCGAGTTTATCGTGGGCAGTACAACACCTGTCCACGTGCCAATGTGCCACTATCTGGTTTGTATATGATCAATGTACCATGGAGCAAAGGCCCCAAGAGAAAGTATGTCAACCCAAATGAGGTTGAAAAGGGTCTTGAGTTGCTGAAACAGTTGAGTCTAGACTATGAAATTTCTAGCACTCTTATCATAACTCCGGTAAGAATGTTTCAAACCGAGTAGACACCATTCATTTCTTTGTGCCACTTAATATTTCTTACTAATTTCACCGGACTTCACCTGGTGAAGTACAAAAATCAACAGCGCGAGTTTGAGTATCAGATAACTCGTCTCAAGACGTGTAACCAAAAAATTGAAACTACAGTTCTAACCATCGATCAGTGCCAAGGACAAGAAGCAGATGCTGTCATTCTTAGTCTCGTAAGAAGGCCAACTCGTTTCTTGACTATCAATCGGCTCACTGTTGCTTTGTCTCGGGTCCGCAAGATTCTTTACGTTCTCACTGACTTCAAAGATCTAGCACAAGCCAGCCGTGACAAAGATTGGGAATGTGCAGATCTAGCAGCTGATTTGCTGGTGGGCTCTCTATGATGCTCCGCTATCACTGTCCTAGAATTATGATGAAGTATTAAGCACGTGAGAACCTTAAATTAAGCTCAGGGTGCGATGATACTCTATAAAAATAGAGTCGCTCTTATTCGACAGGGAATAGAAGTTGGAGACAAGGCGATAAAAAATTAATTACTAATTGCAATGAATGTGATAGTTGAAGAAATCTTAAACTCAAGTCTCCTTAATGAAGCTGAAGACATAATTTTATTTTGAGATACAAAACAGGTGGGTGAGTTTGTGTTAGAGTTGTTACACCAAAATAACGTCATTAAAATTAAAAGTGATTGGAGCACTTACCTCAAAACTCCAGTCAAAAGAGCGCTTCCTTTGTTCTGATTGAACCTATCTTTCAAGAATATTCCATTCTCGATTTTGAGCGACGCATTGAATGTGGCCGAAGCTTCATTCTGGATCAGCATTCCATTTTTAGCATAGACATGAAAAGACCTCTTGCTGCCAGCTGCAGTATAAGTATCACATGACAACGTATCAATATTGGTAACTTGGTTTTTCTGAAGTTGCACAGTCTTGCTAAAGCAGAGCTCCCATGAATTAGGGTTTTGCTCGACACCAGTGTAATCACCAACCCGTGAATAAACCTCTACCAATGTGTTCCCATTCTTGTTTCCGAATACACCAAATGATGCAAATGCCACGCTATCGATGGCGGTCGCCGTAAACATGACACCTTTAGCGTTTCCATTGGAACTGGAACCTAACGTCATTTGTTGCACTATGCAATCATTCGGACAAGTTTGTGGGTTCTCATTCGCCTGATTCTCGCAGACCCCGTTACCGCAGGAGCTGCCAGAGGATGTGGGACGAGTTGTTGGCAAACTTGTAGATGGGGCGTTGTTCATAGGCTATAACAACAAAGAGAAATATGAGGAAAAGAACAATGTGATGAGTCGTGCAATTGTGACTGATTCGCTCACATTTGGTGTGGGATTCGATGTCGGGCGAGTCGAAGGCGATGGTGTAGCTGTTTGACCGATGATGAACATCACAAGAGTGAACAATAAAAAATAGATACAAACCATAAATTTAATCCACAACTCGATGCTAAAACACTCACCTGCTGTTACAGATGGTATCACAGTTGTGCAGGAAGAAGCTGGTCCTACTCATCAGAAGGTAACATTGCATGAGCAGAGGCATCACTTTTGTTGTAAATGTCATAGATGAAAAAAGTTATCACAATACGTACCGAAGCATGCAGGATTGGAACCTTTCCCAATCACTACGTAATAGTACATGCGGCCATTTTGCAGTCCAGTATCGGTGTAAGTGAGAGTATTTGAAGAGAGTGTGGCAAGCAGGACTTTGCCCTGACTACAGCCCTTGACACCTTCTGTGCGGAAAACTTGATAGGTTGATGCGCCGCTAACAGCATTCCAGTTCAGTGTGGCTCTCATGTCCCCAGCAGCAGACGTCACAATTGGAGCTAGGTTCGGAGTATTAGCACAACCAGAATCTTGTACAGCTGGTGACGAACAAGCAATTTCCTGATCATTGAAAGCACTGTAAATGGCCTGCATATGAGGAGTACCGTTGTTTAGGTTCCCATCATCGTCATCGGCAAGAAGGTACTGACGGTAACCACTAGAAGTACCACAACCGCCAAAAGGAGTGTTGCCCGAATACCACGTGACCACATTTCCTGCAGCAATGAAAGTCAACCGCATAACGATTTCGAGCGCAGTGTTGTCGTCGTAATTGTACGGTGCGGTTTGCAATTTTCTCTTGTAGAGTGACCAAACAGCTTCCGAGTAGACATATCCCATGCAGTGGACCTGGTTGTTGCACTGGCTCTTAGCCCACGAGTACGTACTTGGCTTCTTATTCTTGCGTTTCAAATAGTCTATGTCTCTGACGCCTGCACGAGACATCAGAAAAAATCAGTGTCTTCCTTCGTACACAAAAAAGCGAAAAGCTAAATACAAAACAGTACTGACATACCAGTACAACTGACACAGGGATTGCCATTGCCACTGCACACACCACTCAGAAAGAACCCACGCCCGATGCAACTGTCGTTGAGGCGCAGAGCCGAATAAATGTCGGCAATTCCTTCTCCGGACGGCTTTGATATCCCACTAGCGACATCATAATCGTCCATCCCGTGCCCCCTTCAGATTGGAAAAGACACACGATAAGATACATGTTTTTGTGTAATGTATTGAAACAATGCCTAGGGCCGTATTGGCTCACCACTCATGATCAAAGATGGCTGCGATTTCGCCAGTGTTTCCGCATCCATTACCACTTCGATAAAAATTGACATTGCCATTGTAAAAGGCGTTGCACGTATTCTTGATGTTCATCACTGCCAACAATCGACCTTTCAACCAAGAGTTTGAAGGCAAGTGCGATCTGGCGATTTCCTTGATTTTGTTCAGCTCGTAAAAACCGCTGCGAGATGAGTGTGTGTTACCTATAAAAAGAAAGTGCCATTAGGATGTGTGCATGCCACTGGAGTCGGTACATGGTGATTTGACGCAGCTTACCTGCCCCTCCATACCCCGGAGTGTTACAATCTCCGCCCTTTCCGGAGCCGACCCAGTCGATCCCTCCATTCTGCGTCAAAGTTTCAGCTCCACATTTATCCGCCATGTTAACATAGGGACCGTTCAAATAGGCAACCTGGTTTCCCCCGTTGAAATAGTTCCCGCCAGTATCCGTCACCTCCGAGCCAACTTGAGCAAACGGCATGGGCCAATCCAGCTGAAGCACCCCGTCCAAACCAGTACCGTCATTAGAGGTGGGGTAGACGTCGCCTTTGGCTTGGAAGTATTCCACTGTGTCGCGAATGGAATGAATAGAGGAAGTCTTCGCGTCAACATAGGCTTCAAACATTTCGACAGTTTGGCCTTCGAATTTGGGGCAGACTTTCCATACCAAGGAATGTGTGTATCCCTTTCCAAACTCGGGAAGTTTCGCGTTCTTGCCAGCTTTTGCACGACGGCCTCTTCTCGTGCTGATGGAACCTGGGGTCTCTCCGACCGTCTGGGTCAGGATTTGAAGTTCTGGCTATGAATGTTTCGGGTGGTTATGACAGATCGTTGGCATGAAGAATGTAAATGTGTGAACTAAGGCAATAATCGAGTAAAATGGAAGTCGTCACCTTGCACGTTTCTCCGCGAGACAAAGCAATACCAGTACTCTGTGCCACTGCACGATAAGCTTCATCTGTAGAAACCCTTTTGGTGGGTGTCGAACAAGAGCAGTTGAGTGAAAATTCGAGATTCGACTGTGCTAGAAATCACAACGTGTATTCGCTCGTGACACTAACCTTGGAAATACATCAAAATCGCTCGGGATGTCTCCCCAATTCTCGAAGCCCACATTCACCAAATTGCCACCCTTGATAGTAGCACTGGCTCTACTGCCCTGTACAACAATGCCTTTGAATGTTCTCTGAAGTGAGAATTGGATCATGTCACCATCATTGTGGACCGCCGTTGACACAGATGTGTTGTCTTCGTCACCAGCTGAGAAGAAGAGATCGGAAGGATCTATTTTCAATGCGGCCTGGTGCAAGGTAATCCAATTTTGAAGAGCGACGACCCCAACGGCCTCCCACTCCGCTACATCTTGAGGCTTTGCATGCCCATCTGAAGATTCAGCGAAGCCAACAGTCCACAAAAGACTGTTTCCTTCACCATTCCCCGGGAGAATCTGGTCGCTTAAGTCGATGTTGGCGAATTTGCCAGACCTCGCATCAAACGTTGCACCATCCCACTGCGACTCCGTCTGGGATCCGAAAAGATTGCCCGGAGATTCGGAAGAAGAAATCTCGTCAACGCTGTATAAGGCCGTGTTGTAGAGGCCAATCTCTCCGGTTGCGTTAGCTGCTTGAATTAACGACGTACCGAAGGTGGATTCCGGCTCCACAAAAGCGCGCGTGGAATACAGAGTTGCGAGAGGGAGAACGAGGCGGAGATTCATCTTGACGACGTTGCAAGGACTGCCGCTCCTCGACATTATGTGTGTTTACTGTGCACCATCATCGGTGGTGGAAATTTGTCCGACAAAGACAATACATACAAAGATAGTGTACCATACCATATAAATATGGTACCTCCTCAAAACACTTTTAGATGCGTACGGTATATCGTACCGTAGTGGATTGTACAATACAATTGATTTCGAGAAACCTTCTCCGTTCACGGGCGTACTATTGCCATGATGTATATTAGTCATTGCCCTTTGTGCCTAATCGAAGCACTCCGACTTGCTTGCTTTTCGGTCCCTGCAGTATTGGACCATAGGATTTTTTGTGTGTACATATTGTATACCATACCCATAATTGGTGAAACTGGGGAGCAAAATTATTATGCACCGGTATGATGCGTAATTCATACATCATAATGAGCGTGATCCTCGATTTTTGCAGCAGTTAGGGGGATCTAATGGCCCGACCGTTTTAGGGCTCTTCTGAGGCTTGGCTTCAAATTGGGCGCTCTTGCATCGAATAATATATTTGTTGCCTATTTTGCTTGTCGAACAATTTGTGAGAAAGGAGTCGTGCGAAACAAACGGAGTGGCTTACTGAGTTTCTTCGAGCCGATTCTCATTGCGGAACTTGAACAGTGGCGTCGCTCTGTTTGACAAAAATTCACATTGCAGATCCCACAAGACGCCCTCAAACCGTTTTTTTCGCGCCTTTCTGGGAAATGTGCGAAGTTCATTCCTTGCGCACGATCCACGCCCAAGCTTTTTTTCGTCCAATCACGCGCGCCCCTCTCCGACTCGCCCGGATGTCACTCTTCGTTTCCTGTCAACACAGCAAGCACATAAAAATGTGCTTGGCTCTACTATAGTCCGCCAAACATAAAAATGCTTGGCCAAACATTTTTTTGGCTCCGCTCTCATGTCCAAAAGAAGCGTCCAAAAAAATGTTTGGGAAAACAGAAAAATGTTTGGGTATTTGCGAGAATGGTGGGGTCGATCAAAAAAAAGAGTGAAAAGAACAAAAATGCATGAGGTAATGAGGGAAAGGAAAGCCCAAAGGGCATCTCTTACTAGGAGAATGCATAACAGGAATATGTGACATAACTATTCGTGTTATTTTTACTCTTTTTTGCGAACTTTCTGTGACGTCAAGAGCGAGAGTCATACGACACTTATTTTTAAGCATTTTTCAATACGTTGAATAGATAATCGGAATTGTTAAAAAATTAATGATAGATACTACCGTACTTCTATCATTTTGTTATGCCCCCTGTTGT
>JALLPD010001706.1:0-11497 GCA_036940065.1 Cyclotella cf. meneghiniana | reverse complement strand
AGTTCTGATTACTGACTATTTGACCAGAATCTAAAAATTGGAATTTGAAACATAGATAATTGCACATTACAGACAGGCAGTAGCACACCTGATTGGGGAATATTTGCTCTCTTTGATGGTCTGATGGTCCATGACTCACTAGCAGTGTTGCCATCATTGAGGAGGAGGAGAATGATAGGGCAAGGACAATGGGAATATGGCCTTGTATGTGGACAAGGTGGGTGCAAGACAGATAATGGATGTGGCATATTTCTAAGACATTATGTCAATAAAGGTTTGGGATTTGCTATTTTTGAGGTGCATCAGCTTTCTGGCTCTGACTTTGGGTGGCCATTATAAGCACCACCAGAACATGAGTTCAGCACAGTACCCACCAAATGTGGAAATTATGGAATCACTATGTGCAGTTGCAAGTGGTGATCTGTCAATAAGTTGTTGGATTGGGCATTCCTTAGGGATGTCTAGTCTAACAGTGCTGACTGTATTGAGTGGAGTTCTTTGCACAAACTCTGGGCTGTGATACATATTTTATACCTTGCTCACCATGTGTGCTGAGATGGCATGATAGAATGGTTGGAAAATCTTGTCTGAGGTTTGTTCGGTGGTGTGAATCCCATGGCGAATGAACTTGCTAGTGGGAACAAGTGCAAATTGGGGTATCCATAGGACATAGGCCAAGGAGGAGTAGACATGTACCACAAGGAGTTTGAGCCATTGGGAGTTTGTGCTGATGTGACCCAATTTTCCTGTAAGCTCTTTGGCTTCATAGACTGTAAAGTTGCATCAATAGTCATCTGAGGTGGTGTCCAACAGGTTGGATGTGCTAAGCAAGAAGCTGTTTAGAATGGATACAGTCAATAGCATATATTGATGATGTGACAGAGTATTCTATTGATAGGGCTCACCAACATTTTGAGTACCTTGTTGAAGGATATTAAGTCTTGTCCATGCAAGAGATTGCAGTCCCCCAGGAGGGTAAAGATGACTTCAATGCTGGCAACCATGTAATGAATTCTCTCTTCATAGATTCCTGCATACATGTCATTGTTGACATTGTAAGCATGTGGTGTAGTTTCAGGTTGACTGGCGTTGTACAGGGCAGCTTGATTGGAGGTGTTAGGAGATGCTGTGGAAATTTAAACGGTTGTTGTCATCCTGGGAATGATTGTTATGGAGGCAGTCAAGGTATTGCTTGTGATTAGGGCTAAAATTTCAGGCTTAAAACAAATTTGTCTTGGCATTGCTTTGAATTGACACACATGGGGTTGACCTCATTTGTGGGTATAGTATAAACAGTTATTCAGCCTGATAGAATTTCCTGAATTTTTTCATAAGAATTGACCAAAAAGGAGTGAACGATTTTCACTCCTTTGTTTTTCTGTAGAAGCATACTATAATCTACAGAAGGAGTGAAACAAATCACTTCTTTGAAAATAGTTGGGATGTATTATGTGTAAAAATTGAGAAACATGAGTATTCTAGAAGATTCTAGATGTGCGGCAGTTGTAAATCATGCACCATAGTGAGTTTCACACCATATAAGGCTGTAAAGCCAAAATGCTGTGAAACCGACTTTCTGAAAACATATGAAAGGTACTATTTTTGACCCAGTTACGGATTTTCCAATGATGGGCATAGATCAATCAAGAATGAACTGATCTAAATGGCTGTGTTCATTGTTTATATTCTATATATCCATGAAGTTAAGATACCCGTTTTGAATCGCCGTATTTTCCAATTAAAAAGTTTATCTCCCTTAGATTCTTTTGGTAGGTATGATACACAAGACATACAACACATCACCATCAAAATCAGTGGATTGCTGTCGCCTCCATTGCCTTTTGCCATTGAAAATGAATGATGTCTTGCCCGATTGCAGTTCAGCCTCCACCCATGATTGATGCTGTGGCAGTGATGAAAATGGAGGCAAAAAGTCCTCCTGTATGCTCTCCAGTTGGCCAGAACTCCCCGCCACCTCCACACCTCAGGAAATCACCATCGCTGCACCTGTTGAGGCCCAAGAGTTGAAGACTCCAAGATTGTCCATTCTGTCAATCTTTTTGGGGGGACACTGATCTCAATGCTGCACCTGTCCAAGAAAAAAGCATCACAACCCCTAAGAAGTAATGTGGAAAAAAACCTACTCTACAAAGTGACACAAGGTCACTCGTGGATACTACAAGGATTGTGTCCCAGAGGAGGACCCAATGCCTTGTGATAATGAGCTTCTTTTGCACATCTGCAATGAATTAGAAGTACTCAGACTTCTGAATTTCATGGATCAAGGGTGCGGCAAGGTATTGTTTTGACAAATTGCCAGTGTTGTCATATCTTCCGCAATCCCAACATTCATCTTGTTTGTGCAAACTATGCTCAAGAGTCATTCAAGATGCACAAGAGCCATCAATACTAGGTCTTCATCAACATGTACCACACGTTGCAGAGGCCATCCAATGCAAATAACCAGAACCTCTTCCATATTCCATTCAACAATTTCAAGGGAAGATCAAGTAAAGAACTTACCAAGCTTTTGGAAGAAGAGCACAGTTCTCTCATGAATAAAAGTCTCTGTTCCAGTGGGTTGCATCTTCTCTTTCGGAGAGGATATTTTTATTGAGCTTCAATAAAAAAGTTGGTGATGGAATTTGGTTCAGCAAAGCCCCATGAAAATAATGGAAAGAAATGAGGTGTACAAAATGATGCATCGGGCTACACTCCTGTGGCAGAGTACTTGATGTCTTTGGTGCCACTTCTGAGGTTCATGCAATAAAGTGTGTGGGAACAATGTCTACCCAACAATGCCGATGACATTGACATCATGTATCTCCTAACCTACATGAGTATTGCTTGTGCTACATGAGCTATCTTGACAGACTTGGTAACTCCATCACCACATTCAATGACAAGAACTACAAAATCAGCAGCTGGTATCGAGTGGCTGGGGAAGCGGCACCACCATATGCTTATCTCCCACTTTCTATAATGTTTGGAAATATGACTTTGCCCACATTAAGGTAAGCCATCCCACAGAAGACATGTGCGCCTTGTGGTTCCAGTTTATGAACCACCACAAATACTCCATTGGAATGTCAGCAGACTCTCTCGCATACAGCTTGATCGTCACTGACACCCCCGATCACAAAGATCAGTCTGATGATGAAGAAGAGGAAGACTATGAGTGTGATGGATGACATAATCCACAGACAAATCCCAAGGTTAGCAGTGAGCTTACTGAGGAGGAGTCCCAGATTGAAAAGCAGGCCCAGGCACCAAGAGTGATGACAAAGCAATGGAGAGTTGGGAACAAATGATTGCTTGGGCATATTTGCATGTGAAAATGGCAAGAGCACATTGGCTTCTCTATTTGGATTTGATTTTTCAGGCAAGGCAGGATGGTAGTTCTAAAGTTAGTCATTCTGACCGTTGTTATAAGTTTGTTGTAGATTACGGCCAAAATATGGAAATCCCTGTATTTAAAGATGAACAACCTGGTGTAAGCTACTATTAGAGTCCACTGAGTATCTATAATCTTGGAGTGGTAGATCAGGTGCATGACAATGGTGACAGTGAATTGAAGGACCATTTATTTTGCCATATTTACCGTGAGAGGGTTGGTTTCAAAGGAGCAAACAATATTTGTTTGCTGATTGTAAAGATTCTTTGCATGATGGGTCTCTGAAAGAGGACAACATGAGAGGACAGTTGAACATGGTGTTTGACAATTGCAGTGGACAAAAGAAAAACAACACTGTCCTTAAACTACTTGTATGGCTGACAGGGATGGAATATTTCCTGAGAGTGAATTTTATATTTCTAGTTGTTGGACACATGAATACTCAGCAGATAGACTGTTCAATGCTCTAAAATTGGACTACCAAAATATGAATGTATTCAGTTTCAAGCGTTTGTTGAGTGTTCTCGGTAGGTCAAACAGTGTGAGTATAGTGAGGGCAGAGCAAGAGGACCTCCAAGATTGGAGTGCAGTCTTTATTTTACCAAGATTTCAAGGAGAAGGGATCAAGAATAATTTAAAAATTATATCTTCAGCTGTTAGTATTCAAAAAGTTGGGTGGGAAATCAACTGATGGTTGACATTCGACAAAGTGATCTTCAAAAGCATGATGTCAAACAATTGCCGATATTCAAGACATGTTTCTAAGGGATGAGGAACTTTCTGGGCACATCAAAGGGATTACAAGATGCAATTCCTGCACGGAATGATATCATGTGGGAGGCATTTACAGATAAGTTGAAAAGAATTGAATGCCCTGATATTATTATTTTCAAACAGATTGAGATGGCAGCAAAATAAAAAGAACTCTACATCAAGCCTGTCTTAGAAGCAGTTGAACTGGTAGAGAGAAGCAAAGAAGGAAGTTGTTCAGAGGTGAAATCAACCTTGACAAGAAGAAGCTTCAAAAAAAACTGGCAGACAAGAATGAGTTTGTAGAGAGAAGGATGACGAGAAGAAGAGAAACTGATTGATGCCTTTTTGTGCCAAATACTGTGCATGCAGATTGTAGTTGTCATCTTCAAAGTTGATTGCTGCATTTTTATTTTGTGTCTAGACGTTGCTACCTAACCTAATCACATAAAAACGGAATATAAGACAAGTCTGAATGATTAAAAATATCATATGAGTTTGACTTACCTGATTGCACCTATGATCAATGATTTGTGCAAGAAAGAGAGGTTGGGCTTTGAGAACAAAGTCCTATGGACTTAAGAAACAGCCCACAAAACATTCATGCAACTTACCCACTCTCTTTCTCCACAGTCACATTAAGCACGGGAGATGAATGCTTTGACACTGCCTATTGGAGAGAGGATGAGAGGAGTTTAGGCTATCTAAGAAAAGGGAGTCTTGCAACTGCCTGATGGAGAAAGGATAGAGGATGTCAGGCTAGATCTCATGGCAAATAGAGTGAGGGCTTCATAGACTCCACATTGGATGTGAGAAAAAGCACAACAAGTCGTGTAACTTCCATGTCTTTCTCCATCTTCCAGTCAATTGTTGCACAAAGCAGAATGAGATGATGCAGAGTGAGTGGCAAGGGGCAAAAGCTGGTTGCTGTTCTTTGGATGCCATGGAATGCACAGTCACATCTTGTGCATAGCATGTTGGTTGAATGACAGTCACTTGGACAACTGCAGCAGCTGCTGGTCATTCTTTTGCAAGCTATCTGTGCAGGCTGATTACTCACCACAACAGGAGCAAGCTGATGGCAACAAGAGCCAAGGATGTTTCTGTTCTTGCGGGTGGTTCATGGCAACTGCAGCAATTGCAGCATCTGTGGCATCTGCAGCAACTTTTGTGAGCATACTGGGTGTGCTGGTTTGCAGCCGCCACAGGAATGAGCCGCTGACACAGGATCAGGTGAAGCTCTCTGTTCTTGTGATGTTAATGATGTAGGTTGGTCGATAGGGGCAATGGCAGCTTTGGTGGCTGTGGTAACTGCATCAACGTGACTGCCGCTGCTGGTTTGTCTTGTTTGATTTCTCAAAATAGTGTCACAGAAAAAAGGACCGTCTGTCTGGAGCAAAAGTCTTTATGTCCCAAAAGTTGGTTTTACAGTATTGTGGTTTTACAACCTTATATATGTTGGTACCAATATTTAAAGTAGACTGCTTTAAATAATGGCATACCAGGTTTAAAGTGACACACCAGTATATATAATGATTTTTTTATATATAGTGGTGATCTCCATATGTATAATGGACATATCATTTTAAATACTGGTGCAACTGATATTAAAAACATAAGTAGGAGTTTCACTACTTTCTTTGATATTTATATAGACACCTAGTATTCTTGCTGGTATTCATATTGGCATGACTGGTTTAAATACCAGTCATGCCAGCATTCATTCTATCAAGCATTTAGCTGTCAGATTTGGTGGATTGTTACGTCTGCCAAGATACAGCACCAGACAAACTTGCGGCTTTTGCAACTGCTGCTCCCATGCATCCCAGAGGTCTCAGACTGCTGCCAAAGTGACTTTCAATGGCTGCATCAGGAATCGCCGCCTAATAAATACGCCCCCCTCACAAAGCCCCAATCCTCCTCCATCATTAGTAAATACGGTGATCACCATGACAGGAGGGGAGGCTTGCCATGAAGGGTGTGATAAAAAGGTAGGCAGTGAATGTGAAGGAGGGTTCAAAGCCTCCTAGAAACTACTTTAATTTACCAAGATAATATCTTCTTATTTACTTAAATTGGCTAGGGAGACACGAGATTATTGACAAAAGTGTTCCTCAATTTTTTTGCATATCTAAATTTGATTTATCAGTGTTACAGCTGGGTGATCACTGTGTAGAACCTCAGGTAGCCCGGTAATGATACCTTTAATTTTTAAAATTGTTTTGCACCTATATTTGTAAACCATGGACAAAAACATGAACACCATGAGACCCGACATCACCAAATGCAATCACAGGGGACTTTACAAATGAGGTCCCATATTGTGACCTAAAAGGTCGAATTGACTCTCATACATGTGAAGATCAAATGAAGCCCTTTAGGTCAAAATATGGAACATGTATTTTTGTGATTTCCAAAATCTCTTCTTGCCTTGCAAATGACGAGCCATGGCTATATTTTATTTGCACCTCCCAATATGTAACTCACTGCAATGAAAGATTTTGCTGATTGCCATGATAAAAAACAATCTACCATCCTGAATTAGGTGAAAGAGAACGATCATTTGAGTCAATAAAATAATTCTAATTAAAAAAGAAACATTTTTACTCCAAGAATAGAAATATTTTTTATGAGTTTTTATGTTATGTGACTCCAGTGTAATTAGAGAATGACTTCCATCAAATGGGACCTGTTGATTGTTGAATTTTTGCAGTCCTTCTCCTTCAGTTGTGACTCATGCAACACAAGTCAATTGCTTGATTCTATAACAGAGCAGAATTTCTGCCCTTCTTTCAGTGAGGATGGCTGTCATGTAACAAATTTTGCATGCTTGAAATGGTGTAATTTCACAAAAAATTATTGCAATTCTAACCAAACCAAGCAGCAGATTGGTTGCATATAGTGTTGTGGTGATGGTGATGATGGCAGATCGGATGTTGCACCAGTATTTTTCATGGATGAGGCAATGCTGTGGCAGCGGCGGAAATTGTCATGGTGAGGAAGTGTTTTGATGCAATATTTTTTGGCCTGTAGACACTGGTATGTTTTTTACAAATGCCGGATACAACACGAAAGTACCACAGTTAAACTGGTATCATGTTCAATCATATTCAGTCATCACAGATATGCTATGTAGAATTGAAGGACTGTGGGATAGGTGACCATGATTAATTAGATGGAAATAAATGAAATGGGCAAAATAATTATTTAACAAGATTTCTTGTCCTGTAGAATTGTAGCACAGCCTACTGGTAGCAGTTCCCATTAAGGTTGAGGGAACTGGTCTATAATATAAAAAGTAAAAATGGAGATGATGCCAAGCTTATCAAACAATATTTTATTTTATTTTATTTTATTTTATTTTATTTTGTTTTGTTTTATTTTATTTTAATTAATACCGGTCAAATACCGCCGTAGAAAATAGGCCATTTCTCGAATAAAGCTTAATGCTTGGAAATAGTGCTATTAATAGCACTATTCCCGAGACAGAGTGCTATTTCAGAGAGATAGCACTATTTCCGAGAGATAGCACTATTCCCAAGGGATAGCAGGATTCCCAAGAGCTATGTGGCCATGTACTATTCCCATGTAGAAATGCTTCTTATACCCAAGCGATAGCACTATTCCCGAGCAATAGCACTATTCTCAAGCGATATCACTATTCCCGAGCGATAGCACTGTTCCCGAGGGACAGCACTATTCCCGAGGTTCAGAAATAGTCTTCTTTAAAAATAGTATTATAAATAGTCATATTTTTGTATTATAATGATTGCCTAGGTACTGTAGTATTATGTATTGCATTTTTATTAGAAGCTTCTGCTAATATAATCACATAACAACTATTATAAAAGTTACAAGAAATAGCCTATTTTCAAGAGAGCCTATTTTCAAGAAATAGCCTATTTTTGAGAAATAGCCTATTTTTGAACTCTATGTGAACAAGTACAATTCCTATGCAGTGGAGGCTGCTTTTTTCAAAAAATAGGCTATTTTCAAGAAACAAGCTATTTTGAGAAATAGACAATTTTTGAGTTTCAAAAATAGCCTACTTCTCAAAATAGCTTATTTCTTGAATATATGTCATTTCTTGAATATAGCCTATATCTCTAAATTGACACTTTCTTGAATTTATATCTAAGCTGACCTGAAAAATTTTATTGGCCAGAGTTCTTTTTGTGTGATAGTATGCACCATATCTGCAACATAATAAAAGTAGGTTGCCTGAGATTATTGCACACTAGATTGATCATGAGAGTTCCTATGATTCATCTCCCCCACTACTGATTGCTTCCAAGAAAGTGTGTGCCAATCAAGAAGTGGACAAAAAAATTGATGATAAAATAATTTTTTTATTTATTACAGGTAAAAGAGATGCCGGGAATAAGAGAATTACTGTATCATTACATCATTTACAGGCTTTTGTCACACTACAGAGGGTGAACATCTCTAGAGGAGCCTGTTCAACATAGGCTGTTGAACTGTAACACATGGTATATTACGATGTTGATAGGACATTGTCAAAAATCCATTGAGTCTATTCAAAAATCAATCATGCTGGTGGCACTGTCACATGTAGGGTTATTCATACTTGCACTGCTATCATAGTTGTCTATAATGAGTGATGTGTTTTCAACATTTCATCATCATTCATCTTTTAGTCCTCTTTTATTCCTCTTTTTCATATTTTTGTAATCATTTCATCTTATCTTTTTTCATATCTCAATTCATATGTGGAGATTTGTCAAGTTTTTATTTCTTCAACATTTTTCACCTTCCTATCTTTCTTATCTTTCTCATCATTTTCATCATTTTATCATCTTTTTGTCATGTTTGACACATCCTTTGAATTCTAACTAATTTTATTACTGAAGCTGTATGACTATTGCACCAGAACATTTTGGGAAAGTAAAGATGTTATCCTCAAATGGTGGATTGGTTCCATGACATATATGTTGATGATCATCAGGTGATAATTAGCAGGTGCCTCAACAAATTTGAAGTCACAAGAGAATTGAGAATACTCAAAGCCTTTCTTTGTATTTATTCAAAATATAATTATTATTGGTATTCCATGAAACTCTATGTTGTGTGATAGATTCCTTCAACCTCATTTAAGAGAGAATACTTAATTGATCTGATGGTGGTAACAGAATTTAATATGTTCACAGTACCATAGTACATCTATGTCCTCCGCTCAGCCAAAATATGGCAAGATTTCTTCTAAAAAACAAAATGTAGCACAGAAGTCAATTAGAAATCAAAATTTGACTTAAATACTTAAGTAAAACACAATTAAAGTACCACTCCCACAGACTGCTCCCAGCTTGATATTCTAAAACCCAATTCCCATCAATACCAGGAAGACCACCTATGGCAATATATTGCAGTGCATAAGGTCCAATAATATCAAAAGATACATTGCAAAATATCAAATTGTCCATGCAAAGCTAGTCATGCTAACAGAAGAAGTAACAATGATATCATCCCTGTTTACTTTGAGGTGGTATACTAGCACCATATTGTTCCCACATCACTACTCCTGCTTTGGTGTGCTGCCCACCCCTCTATCAGGGGGTTGAGATGTCTTGTGAGTTTCAGCCAAAATGAAGGGTTCTTTGCAGGCATACAGTGCCACAGTGAGCAACACACATGGATGTGTTGCTGCAAGAAAGGTAAATCTAATGATAATGGGGTTAGAATGTCTGGAGTCATTTTATTAGGAAAGAAGTCAACCAAATTGTCAAAGCATATCGTGTAATCCATGAGCTCATTACACCAAGATATACAGTAGTTTGATTTGTACATACAGGCATCACCATGAAAATTCTTACTGCCCTTTGTCATATCCCCTCAATGCTCCCTTCACATGTCATTTGATGGCAACATCCTTTCCAACCATTCTCTTTGCTCATTTCACCAAAATTCATTGGGGGTTGAGGCTAATAAAACACTCATAAGCACATTGTTCATGTTTTTGATTTGTTGTATTGGCTGCAGGCTTTCATTAGGCTGGATTGTTTGTTGATTACAAAATAATCAGAACCCTATCTTTAGGGCATGGTCACTTTGTAGGCATTTGGGAGTGCTACCATGTGCCATCAAAGGATCTGAATGATTTTTCTTTTTTAACAACAATACGCACCTGTCTTGTGGAGTTATTGCTTGTCTTGTAACAATTTTATTATTTTATATCCTTTTTAAAAAAATTGAGCTGTGAGCAGTCTCTAGGTAGTTTATTTGACTTTCCTTAAGTGTTTAGACTCCAATTTATGCTATCTACTTGACTATGCTCTGATTTGAGGAATCCTTGTCTTTTTCCATCTGAGTGGAGGATGTATATAAGGCAGCCAGAATAACTATTGTTACATCACCATTTTTGTGATGTGTCAACAGCTAACATGAAGTCAAAACCTGTGAAGTATTTTGAAGTTGCATTGTCTTTTTGGGAAAACATATCTTTTCTGGCAATATGTTTTTCTATTTTCCACCACATTGGTCTTGTTCATCATGACAACATCAATAATAATAATGAAACTTGGTGCTCTATCCTATAGTTGAGCGAATGTTATTCACTCTGACCATTTACAAAATATTAAAATCAGCCATCAATGAGTTACATTGTATTTGTTGATGCTCTCTCTTCTCCGTTACCTTGGTTCATCTGCTTGATAGCATTCATACAAATGAGAATGAGCCACCTTGTCTTTTGTTGGAGAATCTTGTTATTGTTTGGAAAAATTCTGCATGTAAACAAATTGATGAGGGTGAAAATTCAGAGATGAAAGACTTTAGAGAAAATTGTGTAGAAGTGTGATTCACAATTGACAGCACAATGAGCAAAATTTCATGCCAAAGTGTGATTCACAATTACTACAGAATGAGAAAAATCTCACCTCAATGAATTTTACACTCAGCACTATTAGATGCATATGCATGACAGCTTAATTGTGATGGCCACCCCCATCCATTGCAATTGTCAGAAAACCATGCAATCAAACAAAGAGAATTCAATGTCAACTCAGAAAAAAGAAAAGCACAACAAACACTTCAACTCATCATCAAAAAGGCTTTGGAATCACAAGATTGGACACCTAAAACAAACTAGAGCAAAATCAGTCCATTACTGGCTTACCTGATGAAGGGGAAGGAGAAGCCGTTAAGCTTGCAACCAGAGGAAGAAACCATTGCATGCAACTAAACTCTTCAGCAATTGCAAAAGCTTAGTTGGAAATGTCTGTGACATGTCTTCAGGTGTCGTCACAATGCCAACAATGTCGACTGGTATTGAGCTGATGTCACCACATTGCTGACATTGTGACCGGATTCATGGGTAGGTCACGAGTCGGCTGACAT
>JALLPD010001705.1:0-11497 GCA_036940065.1 Cyclotella cf. meneghiniana | reverse complement strand
TTACGTCTGGAAAAAAATCTCATCCTGTGGATTTTTGAAAGTAATATTATAATGTTATTCCATAACATTCCTGTCAACGAACATGACCACAACATTTTATTATATGAAGATTATTATCAATAAGAAATCAACAACATGGGCGAACACATCGACGAGACAGACGCCATGTCGCTAACCTCCGAAGACAGCCACGAGCCGTACTTCGACACCCGAACGGGCGCCGTTCTCTCCGCACGCGAGGCGTGGGCCATCCTGTCCCACCACGACGAGCGATACCGCGCCAAGGTTCTCAGCCGAACGGCGACCCCCGACGACGACGACCCCGACTCTCCCGTCAATTCCGTAACATCGCTCTCGGGGCCGACGCAATCGTCCATCGATCGCGCCCTCCACCCCGACCACTACTTGCCCCATGCCGCGCACGACCGCCGTCTCGATCCCGGTATCGACTCCGCCCCATTCCCAGACGAAGACCGCGACCCCGTCTTGTTGCGCGCCGAAGCCATGGCCCTCGCCGCCGCCAACGGCCAGAAACTCACGCCGGAACAGATCATGCTCATCGCCAGGCCGGATGTGCAGCAGCAGAAACTGATTGAGGAGACTCGCAAGGCCAAGCAGCAGCACAGGGGAAACCTACAGCAGATTGGAGCAGACTTTAAAAAGTTCATTGAGGCAGAGAAGGATAAGAGCGCTTTGCTGTGGGGGGCAGATTTGGGAAAATTCATTGAAGAGCAGACTTGGAAGCTCAATGCCTCTGGAGCTAATGCTGCACTCACTTCCATTGATTTTGGCGGAAACGCAGAGGGGCAGGAGAAGAAGGAGAAGAAGAAGATGGAAGGGTTTGGGTCGGATCCCTTGGCTACGACGACATCGGAGAATGAACGAATCATGGGGGATAATCGAAACCATGCTGGTCAATTCCAAGAAGGAAAATCACCACGACCACCAGCAGGATCAGCCGAATATTCACACAATGTCTCCAACCCAGGCATAACGTCATTGTGGTCGAATTTGCCCACCCTTCCATCATTGAACGCGACAAGTATTTTCCCAGTATCCAAGCCTGCCATTTCAACTGTATTGAAACAATCATCACTCAAAGAAGAGGATGAGTTGCGTATTTCGGGAGTGTTGTGGAAAAGACGCTCAGGGCTCGGGAAGCATTCCACAATCAAAGCTTGGGAGAGGAGGTTCGTAGAGCTTCGTGGGTCTAAGCTCATGTATTATCAAACGCCAGGTGAAGACTTCGACGAGGAGAACAAATTTGATTTCACAGAAGAAGAACCCTCCTCTTTTTTTGCCAACAGCAACAATAGCAGCATCAACACTCCTGCCAAACGAATATCCCTCTTCGAACAAGCTGCCAACACCGCTGAACACAAATTCCAAAGCGCTAAAGACGAAATTTCTCGTATGGCCATGGCGGCGGGAATCGAATCCTTAAAACCCAACCCCTCCAACCTACCCCGCGGCGTTCTCGATATTGTCAAAGAGGGGGCCACAGTAGCAGCATCACGCGGCCATTCCGGGAGCCCATCTCCATTTTGTATTTCAATTAAAGTCAAATCAGAAACCAAGTGGAAGTTTTGTTTTGAGTCTCATGGTATTTTTATGGAGTGGTTGACTGCATTGACAGATGTGGTTGTTCGGGCAAGTGTCGAGGCGATGAAGAGGGCTGATAACTGTAGCAGTGCCGGTGATTGGGAAATGCAAGACTATTGTATTACAACGGGAAGGACGAGTGGCACCGCTGACAAACATGATGTGAATTTTGAAACTCAAGACTCGAGGAAAACTCAACAAATTGACGGAGGTATGGTGCCACTGCAAGTTTTTAACATTCGTTCAGCATCAAACATAATAGCTTCAAATGATCGTATCGAGGATTGGGCACTGGGGGGGCTGCAACTCAAAGTAATGTGGGTCGTATCAAATTTTGCTCTATTGCTTGCGCGCTCTTCGGCATTGTCCATCGAAAGATATTGGATGATGACGATTTTGTTCAACTTTGGATTATGGCAACTTTGCACTGCTTCCATTAATGCATCCAAAACGTCAGATACAGTAGTGTCAGAGGATACCAATGATCTCAAGTCCACTCCAAAACATATTTTTAGTGAGAAGAGCACCTCCTTCACGCACAAAGTGAAAGCTGGTTCTTCCTGCTTACAAGTATCCAGCGTGAAAGATTCAAATATGACAGACAGTGGGAGAAAGCTTCCCACCTGGCTTCCTGGATCATCTTGTGACTTGGAAGTTCGAAGTCACGGCTATTTGACGACAAAAAAGAAGATTCCTTCTCCTGGAGAGCTTTATGAATGCATTGCCGTCGATTGTTTTGCCTCTGAAACTCGCTATTCCGATATTGCCTTGCGGGTAGTACTGCCCGAGAGTGAAATCAAACAGCATTACGCCTCTAAGAGCTGGAAGTCTCCTGATCTGTTTGTGGTGAGTAGACAAAATAGCAGCATTTCTGCCATATCTTCAAACTGCTTACCCTATCATCACTTCAATGACACAGATCTCAATAACAATACCAACAGAGGCGCCCAAGTTTGGTATGGGCAAAAACAACGATGACGGTCCTGGTATCACAATTGTAGGATACTTTAGAATGAAAGAATCGACAAGATCTATTCTCCAACGCATTACTGCCGAAGGATATGATCCCGCAGCTGACGATGCGGAGTCCGAAGTGGACGTCCAGAAGCGAATGACTAATGGCGTTCGACTGTGGGAACAGTATTGTCAACAAGCACCCACCGATAGTGGTTTCCAGGCTAGATTCAAATTGATTCCATTTGTAAACTTGAGTGAATTAGGTAAGATGGACATTCATTTTAATTTTTTGTATGTTTTTATAGATTTGCTCACTTGCTGACGTCGAAAATTTCTCGTCAGGCTGTCCTTCCTATATCTCTAAGTACAATGGGAAGCCAGGTGAGTGATGTCCTAACAGCAGTTTGTCCTGTCGGTCTTTTGTTCAGATATGTTTTTTCTGGCCATGTTGTGGAGACATTTCTTTGTCAATTTGTGTATTGAATCGTCATTCACGATCAATTCTTCAAGTCTTGATGTAGATCTGACGACAGCCAGGCAGCACCTCAAAACTTTCAGTGCATTTTGATAATGATGACTCGACTCATTATTGCTTGGAAGACTTTGCATGGGCCTTGTATGCTTGTTTCAATCCCTACAGTTCGAAACCAATACTGACCTGTCATAATCTACTCTTTGTCACAATCTAGTTCTGATTAAAAGGAATGGGGTAACTGGATTCTTTTCTGACTACCCATCACTGAATACTATGGAGTTTGATATAAGCCTTCACCCATTTCCCTTCTTATTTAAACAAGCAATGGCCTATCTTAAAGAAAATTATTTTGACAAGGCGGTAGGTACATTTGGTTTTGTCATTGAAGGAAGATGTGACAATGAGTTACCTGAAGTTGTCATAGGAGCAATGCAGATTTGTTATCTGGACCCCCAATATGTTGTTAATTTTAATGAATTCTTCGGGGGGCATTCGTAAAGGCTTCAGCTGTGATGTCATGAACAAAAATATATGAGAACTGGTGTATAATCCAAAGCATAAGTTCACGTATGTCTCCAGATACATTTCAGCGAAACTTATGGCTTGTTCCCATATAGCTTAAAAATAATTGTATCTTGATAATTTACCCTATTTCTGTCGTGAAGGGCAATGTAACGTTTCAGTGGAAGTTTTTTAACTGGCTTAGTGTTGGTACTGAAAGTAAAGGAAATGAGCTTAAACTACAACTTTTCATTATTAAAGCATATACAATCATTTTTTATAAATGGAATAAAATCATAACTTTTTGAAATCATACTAAATATCCATGCTTCTTTTGCTCTATCCTGTAATTAATACATTCCGTCCGAATGTCACAACAATCACTCATGAAGTGTGATGTCATCGTGCAGTGACATGGTATCAACAATGGAAGTGCAGTCATGTACTTCTTGTGAGGACTGCTTGGCTCTATAATGACACTATCTAAAAAAAATTGAGAATGTCATCAGGATGGTTTTTTGCTTCTGCTGTAGAAATTGTACTGATTCCATTATGAAAAGTCTTAAATTCTGCATACGGCTTAAATACGAATTCCAGCATTTTGCAGAATTTAAGCCTTTTGCATAATTTAAGCCATTTGGCTTAAATTCTGCAAAAGGATGAGTTTTTTTAATTTAATCCTTTTGCAAATTTAAGCCCTTCTTTGTGGGAATCAGTGAAGTTTCTACGGTCGATACAAGAACTCATCATTTTACAAACTCATAGCTATTTAGCTTAAATTCTGCAAAGGATATGATTTTGTATTTTAATCCTTTTGCAGAATTTGTGCCTTTAGCAAAATTTAATCCTATTATATTAACTATGCCAAATCTTTTAACTGTCACGCATGAACCAATTCAAATGTCAGCAAGGATCTAGCAACTATGTACATAGCGAATCGCTAAAGGCCAAAACAAGAATTGTGCAAGATTTTAAAGAAATTTTATTGTTGGGTATCAATTACTAAAACACAAACCAAAAGCACACTTGTGTGCACTACACACCCTTGCACACCTCTTGCCCATGGTCACACCACAGTTACACACCTCTGCTCTAGGTATAGAGAGAGTAAGGAAATAAATTATGATATAATAATTCAACTGACTAAATTTACAGATTTTTAGTGTACAAGTGAATATTGCATTTAAATACAACTATCAGCCTTTTTCCCTTACCTTCACCAATATTTAAACTACGCCATTCTAAATAATTGCATGCCAATATAAATAATTTCTGGCCTCTTTAGTGGCATTATTCATAACCATACCCTGTTTTGGTGTAAGTAAACAGGGTGAATTTTATATATTGGCATGCCAGTATTTTTAATGGCTTAGTTTGAATATTGGTACCAACAGTGTCACATATTCTCCAACATGCGCTGTTACCCTTTCACTGCCCACCTTAAAGATGCACCATTCTCAAGGACCACCAAATCACAAATCACCCCCAATAACTCCACAATTCAAATGTTGAAACTTGTTCAATGATTTTTTTATCATTGCAGAGGTGGCCATTGACAATGCTTACTTCAACGTACTTCTATATCCTACTCAATTTTACCGATTTAAAGAATAAAACCAAGGTTTCTGTGCTTGATAAGTCATTTTGATTTAAACTTGAGGTAGGTACATTGGGATAAAATTATCATGTATTAAGTTATTTGTTATAAAACGGAGCTGATAAACGAAAAGAGTTTCATTGTCAGCAAACAAAGCTGTGTAGGATTCTACACAGTTTTGGTATGTTTGTCTGAATGATACAGTGAGATACTGTGTAGGTTTCTACCTGCCGTGGTATGAAACCTCAGTAGGTATGTCAGGTCGTATTTGGATCTGGATCTTCTTGTCACCTTCAAGGTGTGAGATCTTCAATTCTTGCTATTTCAACACTCTTGCCATTATTGAGAGATGTCCAGCATCTCCAAAAAAGTAGCGGGTGTCATTTTAAGTCTACCCTAGAATACTACTTTAGAGTAGACAATTGGTCTATGTCACTCACCCCCATGATTGGAGAATTAGAGTGACTCATGGAAGAGTACAACCTCCTTGAGAGAAAATCAAATGATGAGCCATACTTGCAGAAAGCCTTCTGGTTGAGGATAAAAAATTTGCAAGCTGCTTGTGATGTGTGGTACATGCATGTATCGTCATGTTGTATGTTTGAAATGTAAGTGCGTGTGGAGAAGGAGACTTGTGATGGTTTTTGATGTTGCCACTTGTTTAAGTACTCTCCCAAGTCAGAATGATAATGACTTACAGTTGCATGTAACCCTGATTGTCTTATTGTATAAACTTTTTGTGATAGTCCAAGTATCACTTTGTATAAACAAAATATTTTTGTGGGGTAAAACTCTGTTGTTTACCATAGCAGCATTTTCAAAGACCATGTGACCATAGCTCATTGAGAAGATACATAAGAGTCAGTTTGGTATTGCATGTTGTCTCCTATTTATTGTGTCAGTGTGTGCAAGATGGGAATGCCAAACAACAGTACCATCTTTTGATTACATCACAATGATTTTAGGCAGTAGGCATTGCATGGTAGGTATTGATTGAATGGCACATTGGTGGTTGTAAGGGGCACTAATACCACTGAAAGCTTCTGAAGCGGCCATGACTTGTTTAGCAGGTCAAGCATTACCATGATTTGTTGGATGCTGATCTATGGTAAAGATAGTCACTTGTGGGTTTTTGTGAGATTCTGGTTGACTTACATTGGATACCAAATGGTATGCACATGGCAAGAAAATGGAGTGTTGAAACTGCACCTTGATTGTAACAATTAGTGTACAATGTGGAAATTAAACCAGGTCTAGCTACGAAGGTGCTGATAATGTGGCTATTGTGTTATCTAGCTCATGTTGTCCTTCTATTTCTCCTGTCATCCCTATGTATCACTGGGTATAGTTGCCCATTGGGTCCGCTACCGGCAAGTGAACAATGTCAAATCATATGTGCCATTGACTATATTCATGGGAAGGTACAACATCAACATCTGTCTCTTTGTGTACCAAGGAGAGTGAGATTCATCTTTGATGGCATCCCTTGTTATTTTGTAGTAAGGATCCTTGAGAGAGGTCTGATTATTTTTGATGCTTAATAGTGGTAATGCCATTTCAACATAGCGTGTGCATACCCCATTTTCTGTAATGACAGTTGTTGGCTATTATCTTATGGTATTTGGAAATAAATTGATACTTCATAATTTGAATGCATCTTGGAGAACTTCTTTTGATGGTAACAACACGTCCTTTTTTGGTTTTGTGAGTTCTATAAGCTAGTTAGGCCATACCTTCTCTGTATTGGGGCTTTTGTTGTATTTTTTAGTAGAAATGCCAACAAGGGGGAACATATTTATCGGTAGTGAAAACATTCATGTTTGACTCGTACTTTTTGAGGGATGGTAACTCTTTAGGTAGGAATACTCACAATTTAGCTGTGGTTGTACAAGAACACAGGTTATGGATTCTTTGTTTCTCTTGTTCTACAATGCTCATTTGAGGCTTATTCTATGTTATGGCTTGTGCAACAAGAAGTTGCACTACCAATGGTCATCTCATGGTCTATTTCTGAGAGAAGAGACAAAAGTGTTATGGTGTCTCAGTGCGTCCCTTCCTATGGATACCATATCTGTTAATAGTCTGAAGATATACTAAAGAAGTCCTCATGAGAGTATCACATACTAGACACTGATGTCTCAATGAGACCATTCTCTTGCTTTATACAGTTCTTCTGAATCCAGAAATGTTAACATGGCCAAGGATTCGATCTTTTTTATTCTGTGTTTGTGCACTCCTTGTTCAGCATGCTAGCATAATTAACTCAAAATGAGTTAATGTAGCTCTAGACTTTGTTGTGGACACAATGGTCTCACTGCAATGAGTCTCCTTTGATATCCCTTGTCTTGAAGGCTATGGTACTGTCTGATATGATGTGATACTTCTTCCTTTACAATTTCAGTTGTAAAAGAGGCAAGACAACCATTTTGTCTTGTGCAAGGTTCTCAGTTGTACTGGACCACCCAGTAGCTTTTGAGTTTCCTGTATGGGTGATTGTTTAGTGAGTGTTTGGTGCTTATTAATCATCATGCTTTGCCATGATAAGACTGTGGGTCTAATTTTATGCCCTTGTAGTCTTGTGCAGAGAACTTGTGTATTGGTTTGATGTTGAAACCTGAATCTTGCTACTTTGTGAGACCATCCTAACCTCTATTAAGGTGGTCTTTCAAGATCGCAATTGGAGACTGTTCAGTAGTAACTCCAAATTAGTTCTTATAAGAGCTGCATGGATATCATTAGCTCCAATGTACATGAAAACCTGTAATGGTTTATTGCTAGACTTGAGTAGGTATAACCTCCTCCAGTTTCTCTAGGCATGAACAGATTCCTCATGCATCAGTATCCAGTCCAATGATGAGTTAACTGTCATTAAATCTTGTGTTGATTTCAGAGTTGAGCATTGCGTCATCTACAGTTTTTGTGTCCTTGAGTTTGAGAGCATCCTAATGTGTTGTCAATTTTACTTCTATTAGAAACCAGTCTTGGATAAACAGTAATACTTTTTTTAATAATTTGGTTGTTCTTTCTTGTTGTTCAATCATTTCTGATGACAGCTGTCAATAAAACCCTCCAGCCCACAAGGTAAAATTTCCTCTTTATTATTATTTCTCATTGGTCTTTGAACTTGATCTCTGTCTTTATATTTCTTGTTTTTGGATTCTGTTCAAAAAGTCAGTAATCAGAACGTATTGCTGGCTACTGACAAGAATTCTGGTGCTTGTGTCCATAATCACAAAAAATTACTTGTCTTGGTACTACCTGGTTGATATCACATAACCTAACAATCACCTCTTCTTGATTGGTCACTGGAGGAGGGTATGTGCTTGTGGAACAGGCAAAACTTCAAGTGGAAAATTGAAAATAGTGAGAAGTGAAGGGGGCGAATAAAATGGAAAACTGCTAACATGCACCATTGCCAACTTTCATGTTTATTCATGGCCAGGGAGTGGATAGTGGCCTCTTCTTGTGTTTTTGTCTGGGTATTGATGTCCCAAACTGTCTGGAGAAATATTTTCATTGAGAAATTAAAATGGTGGGAATGAAAATGATAGATGGAGGAATGATAACTTAAAACAGTAATAACTCACAATCACTGACTCCCTTGTTTGCAAACTACTCTGGGAGAACAGCAGCATTAGATTGAAACTGGGGGGTGAGTTTCTCATCCAAAATTTATGGAAAGAAGCTGAGGTGAGAATAATTGAGGTGGAGAACAGGAAAACGAGAGCCAAACTCACGATTGCTGCCTTCAATAGGAAATTCTAAGACTGAGGTGGTGGCAGTGAGCTTACTCCCTTTGTGAACTGAGCAAGGGCAGTCTGCATCAAGGACATAACTGCAAATCTATGAAAAATAGATCTATGAGAAAATTGTGAATAGTGTGAAGAACAAAAAGGAGAGGACGACTCAGGTCATCACCTTCTGTAGGCAAGTCACTGGAGGGGCTGGCAGTGGCTGGCCCTTATTTCCTTTATTGACGGGGGGGGGGCGACTAATGCCATGGACGTAACTGCAATTTAATTGGAAAAAGATGTCATGAGAACAATTGGGTATGATGGGAAAAAATAAAAAAGAGAGGAACATTCACTGCCATTGCATTCTGTAGGTGAGTTGCAGGCAGAGATGGAGGTGGTTGTTCTCTTGATTGACTGAGGGGGGTGGCTGGCGGGACCAACTGAATAGCAATTTAATTAAAAAGAGGTGCTGGAAGAGAAATTGCATAGGTGGAGGGAAAAAGTAAAAAAGAGAGGAAAACTCACAGATATCACCTTCTTAGGCAAGTCACAGGCAGGGATGGTGGCTGCAGGCCCTCGTTCTTTTTGTTTACTGAGAATGGGCAGCCGGCAAGACCAACTGAATACCAAGTTATTTGGATAAAGATGCTTTGAGAAAAATATTGGAATGATGGGGGGAAAATAAAATGGAGAGGAAAACTCACAGCCATCACATTCTGTAGGTGAGTCATGGGTGGGGGTAGTCGTTTTAGGACCTTGTTCCTTATATTGACTGAGGGATGGCAGTCAACATGGCTGACTGAATAGCAATTTCATTGGAAACAGATGCCATGAGAAAAAGTTTGGAATAGGAAAAAAGAGAGGGAAACTCACTGTTGTCAGCTTCCCCAGGCTACTTGTGAGTGGAGGATGGCAGTGGTGGGTTGTCAACTGAGGGTGGGCGAGCGGCACTATCAATGGAATAACAAATTAATTGAAAATGTGATGATGAAAAAACATTGGGAATGGTGGACAAAAAAATTAAAACCACAGACAAATTCACCTTTGCTAGCTTCTCTATGCAGTTCATGAGCAGAGGATGGTGGCAGCAAGTGCATATTCTCCTTGTTGACTGAGGGAGGGCTATTGGCACCAGCAACAGAACAGAATATAATTGAAACAGTGAGAAAACAATGGGAAGGGGGGATAATGACCTAAGCATAATGTTGGAGAACAAATACTATCTAATACTTTTAGGTGATTGTTTTTGTAGAGTACTTGCATGATTTTTATGAGTTAAGTTTAGGAAGGGCAATGTTAATCCCTTTCATCCAAAATGAAACCATGTAGATTCTACATGATGTGGGTATGTTTATACCCATCTCAAGAGTGCTCTCTTGGTTGGGGCAATGAATGTCTGTTCTAGGGAGTCCATGCCTCTGGGATTAGGACAATGGAGACCTTTCAATGAGGAGTCCTTACCACTTGGGGTTTTACCTTTTACTTTTAAGTAAAGGATACTTTTAATGTTTAGTACCTAGGGTTACTAAATAAGGCTGATTCTTGGCCTATGTCACTTGCCCCCACAAGTGGAGTATCAGGTAAAAATGGAAAGAATACTGTTTATAGAACAAAAAATACCATGTGTAGTGACAATAACAAACTGAAAAGTCTGTTAAAAGTGTAAACATAAAACAAGATTTATGAACTGATTTAGTTTGATTGTTGAAAAAGGGTGTGACTCTCCTGATGTTTAATCTTTCAGATTTTGTTCTGCAACAAACCCTGATAGTCCCATTTGTATGAACTGATGTGATAGTCCAAGGCTCACATTTATACCAACTTTCACCCTTGCGGAGGATACCATCTTTTCTAAGCAGTACTTGATCACCAACTGCATATTCCCAATAACAACATGAGCAATTTCCCGTTCCATGTTGTAGTCAGTTTGGTGCTGCCTGCGTTCTCCAATTTTATTCCAGTCAGCAAGGAAGGGGATGTCAAACAACATGTCCCGACTAAAATTACTGTACCTGGGGAGGCTTTTGGTACTGTGTGAAGTTGAGCAAATGACCCACGCTGCATTTGTTAGGAGCATGTCTATGTCACTGGGTGCTACTGAGGTGGCCATGTCTATTTTAGCAGTGTGGAGCATTGATGTAATGACTTAATGCACTTGCTCCAGTGTAGCATTTGCTGTTGGGATCTTGACACCGGTTGGCTTACGCTTGGTCCCAAATGATTCACATAAGCTTCGAAGTGAAGTTTAAATTTGATCCATTATCATAATTAATGTATTGACAATGAGAATAATGGCTAAACCGGGTCTTCTTTACTTGATTTGTCAATGTACTGTAAATAAGTTTGTCTATGAGTCTTAGTGCCCTTGTGCCCCTACGTATCCATGGGAATAACCACATCTGTGGTCACTGGCAGTTCAACTATTTCAAACCAACTAGAAGCTGGGTCAATCATCGTCAGACAAATAAAGTCAATTTCTGTTACATCTTTACCTCTTGAGGTTGAGGGAAATGGTCGTATATAACAGTTGTTTTGTGATTTTGTTAGTAGAAGCTAATAATTAAATGCAATAACAATTATTTCAATACAAATACAATTTTTATAAAATAAGACTATTTATAAGACTATTTT
>JALLPD010001704.1:0-11498 GCA_036940065.1 Cyclotella cf. meneghiniana | reverse complement strand
TCATGTCATTTTTGAAAGATACATATTGACACATTAGCACCCTCTTAAACCCTGATGAATACGGTAGCAGGAAGCTGCATGAAGCCTAGGATCAAGGTGACATGTTGTTATTCTGCCCGCAGAATAATCTTACAACCTGTGGATGTAATCATGAAATGTGGCATAAGGAATGCTCAATAGGTAAGTGTTGAACAAGATTGTGTGAACATTGTGTACTGATCAACCTTGGGCCTTGAGCTGAGCATAATTCTGATTGAAATAGGTGTGTATCTTATTGATGTTACCATGTTGCTTGATTGCATATTGCGTGAGCTCATATAGGTTGGTACTGAGGGCAGCGGTGGTGACATTGCCATCAAGAGTGCCCAGCCTCAAAATTGTCCTGTACATGAGAGGTGCTCAGACATTGGATTCACTGATGATGATGATTTATAATCCTTTTGATAGGTAAGCAGGGTAGCTTTGGCCTCCTTGGTGAGGCTGTTGTGCAGACAGTGCCACATTAACTCATTGTTTTGTGCGCTTGCTTATCTGAATTGATGCCTGTGGTGAGAATGAAGGGCTCACATCCTGATTCAGCAATGAAGCTGATTTGTCTGTAATCCTCATTTATGAAGTTGAGAATAATTTGGGTGCCTTCATCCCATCCCATCATGCTTGCCCTGTCTTGCAATTCTTTCTCAAAAATTACAATTTGGGCTGCCTTCATGTTGAAGGGGGTTTGGAGAGGTCTTGTTCCTTGCTTGTACAGGCGTGATCCATGTTTGGTGGTTTAGTTGATAAGTTCTTTGAATGCTGCCACACCGGATGAGGTGGCAAAGGAGATCGTTGTTGCTTGTGGAGCCGCTGCTAAAGGAGGAGCTCGGCCAGCAATGGCATTGGCCACATTGGTCCCCACAGTGGTAAGGGTTGTAATTTGCTGTGCCAATTCATCATTTGATGGTGTGTTGCCTGTCATGTTTGGTCTTGGAATGCATTTGTCTTGTTCTAGGTGGAATGGTTGGAACTTGTATTTATTTTGTTTGTTTACGGACTTGATTGGCTGCCTTTCCTGTTTTGAGGGTACCTTTGACTTGTGATGTTATTGACGAACAGTACGTAGAAAAATCCGGTGAGTGCGACAATTTCACTCTCATGCTGCTTGAGATTGATCAGTTCTCAATGTCATTGACTTGTCTATTTTGCCACAGAGGAAGTGTGTTGTATTTTTTTTTAGAATAAAGGGGTTTTTGCCTGGCTAGATAGGGCGTCCCCTAATGTAGACAGTAGATAAAACATAGAAAGTAGGTTTTAACAGATAATTGTTTTTGAGAATTGTGAGCTTAAGATAGTTAATTGCAAATAGTAATGAAACAAAGTTTTTTCAAGAAAGTGACTCTTTGGAAATCTTTTTTGTCCGTGTTACTCTAGGAGTCTCAGAGAGTCTCTAACATAGTCTTGTGGAGTCTCATAGATTTCCATAGAAATTTCACCATGTAGTTCTGGGAAAAGTGGAGAGTTCTTCTGTAAAAACCCAGGCTGTGTCTAAATAAGGGTTGTAGGCAATAAATACCTAAGACAAGTATCATATAGTATGTATAATCTGACAATGATGGATATGAATTTTAAAGAGGATAGACAGTGCATCAGAGAAGTTCATTGAATCCCTCAATTCCAATGATGTAATTGGAGATTTTGTCAAAGGATATGCAACATTGAATGATGACATTAGTAATGTATGGGGAAGGTAAGTCATGTTTGTTTGCATCCTTTTTTAAAGAGGAAACTAACATTTAGTTTTGTTTTCATGATATTGCCCACCAACAAAAAAGATAGTGATGATGGCTTGAGTGATGTTATGCCTTATAAGATGGAATCATCCAATGAGGAGTCATATGATGATGAAAATGAGGAAATGTCACAAGAAGGAGGTTGTTCATTTGAAGAACATGAATTGGATCTATGGAAGAGAACATCACTGAAGCTGCATCATGATTATTCAAGTAGTGTGTGGGCAGTTTAGAGTGCATCAGATGTCAGACAATATGCCTTGGAGAACATGACTGCTGAGCACTAAAATACAATTGAGAACGTGGTCTGTCGTCACACATTGTACCATTGTTGATTGTTTTGGGATGAGTTTATGTGTTTTGAGAGGAAGAAAAAGCCATTTGATGATGTTGCATTGTGGAATACCTCAAATGTAGTTCAGGGTAAGTCTTACCTCTGGCATGAAACATACTCACTGTTTGTTGAATGTCATGTCACTTCAAAGACTCTTGGTATTGGGCAGTGTGAACAAAACTGTGCTACAGTAAAGAACATTAGCACAAGAAAGAGAGTAAATCTTGGGAGAGATTATGCCAGAGAAACGGACAGTGTTGTATGCCTTGGCACTTATGAATGATACTAGGACTAGGTAGAAAATGAATGAAAACACTGGGTCTTCTGGACAGGAATGCTTTATTTTGTGATGATGATTTGAAGTAAGTCCTTTTTTGTTTTGGCGTTTTTTGATACATAAAATTCTGAGTTTGCCTGCACTAGTTTTGATTTACAGCTCAGTAACTTTGGATTGGATGTGGATAATCTCAAGAAACATACTGTTGACAGGATATTCAAGGCATGGTTAGAGGAAGGACAGGGATTTAGCACAAATTAATAATTTTGACACAGTGGCATGGCTCTCCAAGAAGTATAAGGACTTGTTGTTTTTGATCCTGACCCTGAGATGACTTTCAAGGTCTGGGAGGAACTTAGAGTTTCATGGAGGTAATCAAAAGAGTTGTATTACTAAAGGTTGAGGGTTGGTTTGTCTTGATCAAGACAGTGAAGAAGAAGGGTGGTTTCTGAATGAAGAGGTTATTGAGTTGATTGGATCACATTTACAAGAAGCTGGAATATAGATTGTCCAAAAAACAGATCAGATTGTTCATAATGCAGAAAAGGGTGGTGGGCCAGATCAATAAAATAGAGTGAGTGCATAGAAAGTAGGGAGGCTGTTTCCTCACGAGCCATGGTTTTTTACTGTGGCCCTAGATTATGAGTTAGTTAGCTGGAAATTTTGGTAGAGATAATAAAATATTTCTGGCTTATTTTAGTGCATTTATTAGTCTTTACATAATATACAGGCAATTAGTAAATGACAGAGCTTGCACACAATTTGAACTTTTTATTTCTTACTACAAGAAAGATTATTTTCTTCATGCCCAAAAGATGTCACCAACATGACGACAAAATGTCAGCATTGCCTTGATTTTTTCATCTCCAAAAAATCAGTAGACATGTTTGCTGAGGTCTTGCCAACATGACATGGTGTGTCATTCGGCATGGTCCAGCTGACTGAATTTGACAACATGTTGGCCCACCTTTCCAACATATTCCCAACACGTCAGCATGTTGGCAGCCAACATGTGATTTGGGGCAGTCTGGCAACGCATCATAATGCCAACATTTCCAACTAAGGGAATCCGTTGAACAGATATCTTCTACCTAGAGGCTAAGTTGCAGATACATGTCAAGTCACTGAGTAATTACTGCTTACTCAGTAAATAACTGTCTCTCAGGAAGTAATGGTGGTTACTGACCCCTTCAATGTTACTGTATTTTGGAAAGTAACTAGACAAAAGCATGTAAAGTTAGATTCAGTAAACTCTCATTCTAGCACAGCAATCAGTATATTTAGATTCACCAACATTACACATCATCTCATACCAACTGACTTCAACACAGAACTGTTCATCAACATCAACAGTTGACATCATTGATGACAACAGCCATCATTGACAAGAACAGAAATCCTTGCAGTTCTGTTGCAGGACCTCTGTTGATAATAAATCATCTTCACATCACTAGCACCGGTCCATCTGCTTGTTTTAATTCTTGTTATCCTGCCCCGCTAACACATCCCTTTTTTACAAGTAAAATTCTGCAGTTAGATGGGAGATTTTTGCAATTCTTAACTCTCTTATTGAAGAGAGTGTCACTACCACTGCCATAGCAGTTGACCATTGATGTCCATCTGCTCATATTAATATTATTATCCCCCCTTCATGCACATCCTGTTCTTTTGCAGGTGAAATTTTGCATGCAGATGGGTGAGTTTTGCAATGCAAAAACTCTCTTTGTTGAGGAGAATATAACTGTTGCTACCTTAGCAGTTGATTGTTGATGTCTATCTGCTCATATTGATATTATTATCCCCCCCTCTTACCCATCCTGTTCTTTTGTAGGTGAAACTTTGCATGAAAATGGGTAAGTTTTGCATCATGGAAACTCTCTTCTGTTGAAGAGAGAGTTGCTGCTGCCATGTAGCAGTTGACTGTTGATGTCCATCTGCTTGTATTGATATTATTATTGTTGCCCCTCTTACACATCCTGATCTTTTGGAAATTTTGCATGCAGGTAGGTGAGTTTTGCAGTGCGGAAACTCTTATGTTCTCTGATTGTATTAATAATACTGTCCCCTTTTACATATCCCATTCTTTTGTAGGTGAAAGTTTGCATGTAGATGGACCAGTTTTGCAACTCATACCTCTCTTCTGTTGAAGAGAGTGATGCCGCCACCATCACCATGGCTATCAACTGTTGAGACCCGTTTGCTCATATAAATAGTTATTATCCTGCCCCACTTACAAATCTTGCTCTGTTGCAGACTAATTTTGCTTGCAGATGGATGATCTTTGCAACACCAAACTCTCATCTGTCAAAGAGAGTGATGCTGCCACTACCATGGCCACTTTGAAGTAACAATACAAGCCAATTTTCCCAAGACTTCAGTTTTACCCAGACTGAACTTGTAGTGCCAATCAAAAGCCTTTGTCATGTCCTGCTGAGCCAAATACCAAATCTTCTCAGAGGCAAACACTCTCTGTCTGTTCCTGAAAAGTTTGAGCTCACTCCAGAACTTGTCCAGTAGTGTTAAAGATAGAGTCATCTTCTTTAAAAGATCAACCTTCCCCTGGGAACAAACAGCTTATCAATCAAATGATCAACTGCTTCATCATCTTGCTGGTCTCTGTTCTTCTTTGCATGCTCAATCACAATGGGGATAGGACTTGACAAATAAGCAACTCTGGCATATTCAGACAACAACTTGGGCCTGTAGTCCTTCCACCATCTATTCATGTGATAACAAAAGGTAGGAGATGGGTCCAAGAGTCCTCTGCCACTTCTGGGGGCACTTCATCTGGTTTCATAACAATAGTATCAGATTTGGAATCAGATTCACTACCATCTTTCCTAAAGCCTCAGAGTAATACTCTGACAATAAGACATGAGGTGTTAGATTATTGCTTGAAGTATTTTTCTCATGCAAAAACTTACTTTCTTCATCCTCCTCATTCTCTGCATTCTTTAGATTACCTTGCCTTTTCACAGTCACCTCTACAGGATCTGGTTCAGAAAGATCCTGACATATCACACTACATACCTTCTGTGCAATGACTGCTCCTTCACTACTCTCAATCTTACTACAAATGTTGCCAATAAGTCATGCAGGAGATGATCAACTTGCATAACATAATACTGAATCTTATCAATCCTAGTCTCTTTCATATCTGCAAGTCAGAAAAGACAATACAGAGGATATATAGGTTGTATGACCGCAAAGTGGTAGTCCCAGTAAGCCTAACTCCTGATGATAGGAACAAGAAACTGGAACTCCTTCATCTCCAAGAATACTTTGCTTGTCATGCATTCACAAAGGACATCCCTTAGATAATAGATGTGTAAGAGTTGAAGGCACTCACCACCCATCCTGCACTCTGATGGCTTGATGAAGCCAATTTCTCCTCCATTGTTATGCATTTTCAAAACTCTGGATAAAAAAGAGTTAGGAGCATGGCACTGTGCACCAAATACATTTCTTAACTGTCATGAAAAGAACAGAGATAATGAGTAATATATCAAAATGACTACAGCATCAGAAGACTTACTGTCTTTGCAAACTTGCAATGAGCAAATATAGAAGCTGCATAGTACAAACGAGCAAAAATCAAAGACACAGTGTGCTCAATCCCAGTTTGAACAGTCACCATTGGGTAGTGTTCCTCCAACAACTGTGCAGCCTTCTGACTGTTGGAGGCACGATCAAAAACAACCAAAGTAATGTATCCCCTACCCATGCATGGAGGCCCTTTTGTATACAGGGAGGAAGTATGTATCAAAAGGGCTGAGAACCTGTGTATGTAGGATAGGCTAGCAACTGGTGGATCTTGCTACATACGGTCAAGTAGTTGAGTACTGATGTAGTACTGAGTCCTACATTAGACCTCCCTACTAAAAGTGACCACCTCAGTCTAAATGAGTGGGATAAGATAGTATGTACGCACTTGGAGTGGTACCATTTGCTGAACACCTGTTCAAGTCATATGCATGTATGCTGTAGACAGGTATGTCTGTGGTATCTGAGGAGCATGTGTAGCACACATCCACTTTTGGTACTAAAGGTCGTGATCTTGAGATATGTACATATCTCTGAAAGAGCTGTGGTGTGGACTGCATGTCCATGGGGATTCCACTGGCTGACCAAAGGAGCAAAGAGAAAGTTTGTTAGTTATTCATCTAAATCATGATATCACTTTTTCTACTTTTTCATCTCTTCTTCAATTATTTTTTTAATCTATCAATTAACACCTACACTGAGTGTAGGTCACTATTATAATAGCCCAAAAGACAGTCACCTCCCACTGTCTTTGAAGATGTTTCCTCTGCTTTTTCCTTCATAAAAGTCTATGCCATCAATCCTCCAAAATCAGGTATCCATCTGACCTCAGCTACTTCAAGACTCTATGGAAGCTCCACAAGCTTTGACCCCAAGAGTCCTCCAAGATGACCCTTGAGGTGACCCTCAAGACTCAGCACCATCTTCCTCTGCCATCAAGATACTTGAGAGCTGCCATGCTCCCTTTTTTGCAGCCTCGCAAGAGTGATCGTGAGGTATCACGAACTTGCAGAAAAGCAATTGCAATGAATGCCGCGAGTCGCAAGATGTGACTGCAAAGGATTCTGCAAATTGCAGATGCAATTGCTATTATGCCATGCGCTTGTGAAAGCAGCCACAATGAATCTGCTGCAAATTGCAAAAGCAATTGCAATGATTCTGCAAGATCCCGGACTGCAACTGTGATGACTTCTGCAAATTGCAAAACATGATTGCAATGGAACCTAGTGATTTGTAAAAGTGATCACGATACACTTCTGCAAGTTGCCAGAGTGATTGCAATGAGACCACAATGTTCCAAAAAGTGACCGCAATGTTTTCTCTTCCATGAATTGTGAAATGCAATTGCAATGAACTGTCAGCAAATCATGAAAGCAATCACAACAACCTATGAGCTCAAGAAAGAGTGACTGCAAAGCACTGCCGCGTATTGCAACTGCAACCCAAAAACAACTTGCAAGTTGCGTAAGAGCAAGTGTGAGACATCTCATAAACTTGCAAGAGCAAGAGCAACGTAGTTTGCAAACTCACAAAACAAGCAAGATGAAGTACCGGCTTGCAAATGCAACTGCAAAAAAGTCTGCAATTTGCAAGAGCACATCACGTCGCAACAACCCCTGCGAGTCACAAGAGCAAATGCAATGCCATGTTCATGATGAGCCATGAGTGCCAAGAAGAGATTGCAGAATGCAACCAAAAACAGCCATCACAGACTCACAAAGACAAATGCAATGAAGCCAATGATCCACACAAGCAATTCCAAAAACTTGCAATTGCAATCATGATGACACCCTGTGCTTGCAAGAGCAAACACAACAAACTCCCACAAATTTCAAAAGCAATTGTGATGATTTTGTGAGCTCGCAAAAGCAACCGCAATGCAGACTGCAAACTCACAAAATGCATTCGATGAACTTTGCAAATCATGATATGTGATTGTGATGCACTGTGCAAGCACATGAGAGCAACCACAATGACCTCTTGTGAATCACAGAAGCAATCGCAATGAACATCACAAATTGCAGAAGCGATCTTGATGCCTAATACAAGTCACCAGAGTGATTGGATGCTGCACTCGTGAGGAGCTGCAAGCTGCTAAATGTGAATGCATTCACAATATTGGGCTCATGTGGCACCTGCTACCTTTGCTAACAAGGATGGCCCTTGCAAGCCATGAAAAATTACAGAAAAGCAATCGTGATGAGGCAAACCAGTTGCAAATGTGACTGTGATGACTCTGGTCAGTTGTGATGACTGCAACATCCAAAAAAGTCAAGCTTTGAAACAAATTTGACAATCAACATATTTATTGGCCCTGTTGCCCAGTGCAAGACAAAAAATCAACATGTCTGTACTAACTTGAGTTGTAAAAAACTTGGTCCATTTTTTAAGCCTGAAAGCTTGCTGTGGGATGCCACCCAGCAAAGTTACATGCAATATCTTGCTGATAATTGCAAAAGTCTGTGTTAAGTAGGAACTCAACTCAACAATCAACCATAATTTTTGCTTTTCAATCTTGAAGCATGGTTGCCCTGGGGTACACAACAGCACATCAGAATGCTTGCTTGTTGATTTATTTTTTGACAGTGATAAGTCTGCTTTTCAACAAAAACTTGACAACTAGCCCCATCACCACATTTGGAACAATGTTGGTGACCTTTTGACTTGGCCAATGACTATCGCCTTGCAAAAATAAAAAAATAAATTATTATTTGTTTTTTCTTATTTTTAGGCAGAAGGGATGGCTTTTCAATAGTTTGTTAAAAACTAAGGTGGGAGTTATCCATGTTATTTGAATTCAATGGTTGTTCTATGTTCTACAAAAAAACTGGACAATTGCATTTATTGTTTTGCCCAAAGGCTCAACAGTGGTTGTAGAGCAGGGAGCCACCACACACACTGACAACAACAGGGGCAACACGGTTTAATCAGCACCAAGATATCATGTCGACAGTAACATTAAGACATGTAATAAACATGTATAATAAAAGTATCCATCACTGTAATGGTACTGCTCAAATCCAGGACCTTCAACTAGAAAAAATGTACCCAGTAACGGGTACATGACAAAAATTAGGATGGTCACTGGAGAGACTTAAAGCACAGTGCCTACTCCACTGTGAGGAGAATAGCATGTGTCATGGTTGTGTTGGAGAGGTAATTTTCATAGGTCAAAGGGTTGCCCATAGGGGCTCATCTTCCCCTACAACCCCACCACAGGATGACATCCTTTGTGCCTCTTTGGTACCATGGCACAAAATTCCCTCCTGGCTGATAACCATCATCAGCAGAGACAGAGTTATCAATCTCCAGAGTGGAATTGACTCTTTCAGTTGCCAAAACAGGTATTGTTTTAGTGATGCTTTGTGAAAACATTACAGTGAGTTTGAGAAAGCTCCCTACCATTTGCACAACACAGCTTGGACATCTGTTTGATCAAACAATGCCTCTTTAAAAGCAAGTCAGTACAACTTTAACCTTGTGCACTCTTGTCTCCTGAATAGGAACAATCAAGTAAAGCAAATTGTTAGACATAACAACATGTTGCTAGAGTTTGTAAACTCACTCGGCAAAGTGCTTGTCTTTTTACTGAAAACAAGTACAGAAATGCTGCCTGTTTGCTTGGAGCTTAACAAATGCGAATGTGAGAAGTGAAATCTGAATGACTCTCTTTTTGAATTTCCAACAATTAATTTTTCCTAAATTGGGAATACAGATGAATGGAAAGAAATTGACCCATGTAACAAATGTTAATAAAATCTTACCAGACAATACTGTGTCCAATTGAGAACAGTACACAGTCTTGTTCGATTCTGCATGAATGGAGATTTAAGTCTTCATTTGCAAGACATGACTTCCAAATTTCCCAGTCCAGATACACTTGCGGGCAGCAGCTTGATGCAGCTTGCCACTACCTTTTTTCAAAGTGATTAGTGCTTGAGCAGTCATCACTCATAACAGTAGCTTCATTGCAAAAATAAACTGAAAGCTCTGGCACCACAACTGATGAAGCACATTTTTTGGTCTTGTAAAAAAGAGACCTCAGTCTGACTCTCTTTCATAAACTAAAGTATTCAGTGCTTTTGACCAATACGAATGATAATTAGGTACGTGGCTCTTGATAAGAACAGGTAGTGATCTATTCCAGTATTCCAGTTAATGGAAAAATGATAAAGATTAAATGTCTAGTCTGCCTCAAATATTCCAGTGCTCTGACCATTAAGCTATAGATTCAATGATCACCTTGTCGCCTAACTAGACAGCAGGCATATGTACTGTATTAACTCAGTGCGAACAATGTTCCACCGATAAAAAGAACATTATGGGCATTAATAAATTTATTTGCCATTAAAACTGATTCCAGTGGTTTTGGTTGCTTCATTGCTATATGTACCCCCCCTAACAACCTGTGTAGATGATGTCAACACAGCATGACAATTGCCACATGGAGCATTAACAGTATTCTGTTGTTTAATATGAAACTAAGGACTTTAAAGAATGCATCTGAAAGAGCTTACCTCTGTGAGCATACCAAAAAGGTATTACAGGTGTTCATTTAAAAATACTGCACCTCAACAAATCATAGGGCCCTGCATGATGAATACCCTGTCCACCTTGGACAGTTACTAACACTAAATTAAACATAAAAAGCAGTGTCCGATGGACCTACCTCTTGCTATCACAGACCAATGGTTATGATACCAAAACATTACTCTTTTCACTATTTGTATAACTTATAGGTCTGGTGTTGGTTCCTTGTGACTCACTAACATGTGTTGACAGCACCCATAAAGGCTAATGATTAAAAACAGCCACAGAACATATTAATATTCCATTATGCTTGTCTAGTACAAAGAGTATACAAGACTCCCAATGGGACTCCACTGTATCATACAATATATCACCCTGCACTACCCTGCAGATGTTCAACCTCTGACTTCCAGTCATGTTTTATTCTGAATGGCTCATTTCCTCACTGTATTGTTGTATCTACAACACTAGCTACTCACAAAGATACACCAAGTACCTTTCAACAAAAGCATGCCTCTTACCAAAGGGTGCAGATTAGCCTTGTTGTAAGCTCTTTACCGCTATGACCACATGGTAAATAGATACCTCTCATGTGAATATTCTTCATTGCTCCTTTGCCAAATGCCTTAGATCATGGAGGGGAAGAGACCATAGCACAGTGTCAATAAGGATGGCACAGACACCTCTTGGACCAACAAGCCTATGTGTCAATTGGATGACAAAGTGGAAAGACATCATCTGATTCAAGTCGCTATGATTCAAAACATTAGTGTTGTGTTGAAATTCACTGACAAAAATCCTGTTCCATCCAAGAACAAGTTTGCCAACCATAATTGCAACTACAATTCAGGCAGCTGTGTACACAGACACCAATGTGCACAAATATTCCTCCACAAAACTCTCCCTCAAAAAGGTCAATGCATGCCACACACAAGCCAAAACCATGGTGTTGCTTCCTTGGTTCTGGTAATTCACTGCTCATGTCACTAGGACAACTAGTAGGCACCTGCACATGCAGACCTCTGCAAGGAATTGTGACATCATG